>JARIHO010000048.1:600000-884379 GCA_029282495.1 Mycena albidolilacea | reverse complement strand
ATCGTGATGGGATATTGTTGATATGTCAACTTTTTAGCCGACCTCCTCGTCAGCACTCTGTTACCCTCCTCGGTAACCGTCCGCCCAAATGGTTCCGCCTTGAACCGCTTAAGTGATTTGTCTGAAAATCGTGATAGCCGCCGCTTCCTAGTACCCGAGTACAGTTCCTTAGTCACCCGTTAGATCGACCAAGTCCAGTCCTCTCTTGGCAGTTCTAGAGACGTCAGATGATGCTCAATAATGATCCCTCTGGTTCAGAAGGATGTTCCCTCGTAATATGCCCTTAGTCAGGGATGTGCAGTAGCCCCAATCCGTTTCCAGGATGGTAAGGCACTTTCCGTGATTGCTCCATTAGCGACTTCCCACTTCAACCCTTTACCAGGATTGTTGTCCAGCGCCTTTCTAATGGTTCGAGACACATTATATCCCTCTTAGCTAACTGCTCAGGCCAGCATTAGCTCTTGTGAGATGACGTCGTAATGTAGTGAAGTACATTATAGTATGTTGCAACGCGAGCAGATTTGAATAAATGCCCGGGTGCCCCAATACCAGGTCTGTCAGCGCGCAGCCAGACAACAAGCCCTGAGACTGGGAATGTTGTCGTGGAGAATGTCGAGAATTGTGTCGACGAGTTCCTGCGGAAGATCCATGAGGCCGCCAAGAATGAATTCCAAGGGCGAAAGGCCTTCTGGGTGAGATCTGGAGCTTGCAAACGTGGTAAGGCGAGCAGCAGTGCTCGGCTGTGGAACGTGAAGGCAATCTACACCATGTGACCGCCACCTGTCATAGACACCAGGGGCAAAAGCCGAGGCACCTGGATTCCAGATGCCTCCGAGGCATGTGGTCCAAAGGCTGTAATGTCGAATACAAAAGGCCTACAAAGGTCCTTAGGTCAACAAAGAACAGACAAAGAAGGGACAAAGGACAGGCAAGATTTGCTCAGTGGTGAAAATCCTGCCTGCCCTTTGTCTCGCCTATGTTGATTCTTTGTCCACCCAAGGATCTTTATCGGTCTTTTGTCCACCAGCTCATAACCAGCGGAGAACATGCCTCAGCTTTTGCCCCCAGTGAGAGTCTCAGACTCTGCTCTGCTCGTCGACATGACATCCAAATCCTCAAATCTCTCTTTCAGCTCTTTCCCCTGGGCTGAGTCTATTTTTTAAGGCTTTTTATATTTTTCGTTTATGCCACTTCATCGCTTCGGGTCTCCTCGCGGTGTCTAGGACTTTCCAAGTTGCACTGTCGGACGGTCTCTCTCAGGCTATTCACAGATGCTATCACCAGCACAACCCTACCTTGATTGATTTATAGGCTTTTTACGATTCCTGCGCGCATCTAAGCCTATTTTGCGTTCGAATGGGGTTGGTTTGTTGTCACTATTCAACTCGGAATTTTCCTCTTCCGAATCAGACTCAGTGCTCATTTCTTCGGAGCATGCGAAGAACTTGCTCCCCAGTCTCGGTGGACCTGACTACTGACCGAACCCATGTTGCATCTCTCACGAACTGCTAGAAAAGTTTCCCTGAGGCTGAGCTGGCTTCGGCATACTCGAGCGCTTGATTTTGGTGAATGGCCGTTTATCGCTCCGTATTCAATTTCTCACTCATCAAAGCAATTATTTAAACACCGGATGAGTAAAGCCTAGTCTCTTTCAAGAGTCTGAACAGTTGAGAACATTCACCTTATCTTTTTGTTGATGGCAGAGCCGTCTTTCCTGTCTGCCTTTGAATGGCACAGTTGAGTGTAGTTGCAGCCGATGGACGGAGAAGGAGCCAACAAAGAGCCTTATATCAATATCTCAGAGGGATTTCTACTTGTAGCACCGAAGTGTATCAAATTAGATTGTACACTTGCGCACACCTAGCGCCTAACAGTGCACAAAAAAAACGGTATAAACCGTGACATTCAATTCCCAAATTCCACCGGTCGAGAATCCTACAGCTCAATTACAATCCCTGCGCCCGGTAGACCGGTGGTGCACATTTATAGTCATTCCCAGCCAAGTGGATACAGGCTTCCTTGCCCTACGAGGAAACGTCTATGAGCAAAAGCTTGATCAAACGCCAGGAATTCTGTGCACATACATTGAAGTTTCGTTATGCGCAAGATGCCACGCCGCATTAGCGAAGAGAACGCGGCATACACATCTGCTTCCCATTGGGGGAACGCGTCGCTCGGATCCCTCATTATCCACCTCAATTCGATTGTTTTCAAGGCGGGGAGCCGATCCACAATAGCATCAATGGCAGTATAGAGCTCCGGAACCTTTTTGTAGTGCAGCACGCCCGCAAAACTGTCCAGTGTGATGTACTCGAGGCGACTATCGTGCGGACACCTCTTGACAAGGACGCCAAGCAGTTTGACTATCGAGGGGGAGAAGAAGTGGATGGAGCGGAGATTGGTAGTGAAGAGATCTGGACTCACTAGGGAAATTTTGGTTAATCGTGGATACATTGGATGTGGTAAGTACTCACAATCGGATATGCGTGTTTCAAAATTGTACGCGAGATAGAAGCCTAAATGCTCCACGCCCCTCGAAAGTCGAAGCTTTGTTGCCTGCACCATTTTCTTCCTCTGTTTGGGCAATGGTGTTGCCAGCGTGAGTGTTCTGACATGTGTCAGGTCGATGTGTGGATTCACGAGATATTGACAGAAGTCGGTGGAGAAGACATTAAGGAGAAGGGACTGAAGCTTGGGGCACCACAGCCGTGATTCTGGCCAAGGCTCGTGTCTGCCCTCGTCTTGTGTGAAGTACAAACGTGATAGCGACATCTCCTTGAGAGCCGTCGCTTCGCTGAAAAGCGATAATAGGTGGCAGGGAGAGTCGAGCACGAGCCCACATAGGTGGACAGCCTCGAGTCTCGGAGACGAAAACACGTTGGCCAGCGCGGATTGCAGGGGCAGCTCCATTCTTCTCCAGCTCCTGCTGAATTTGGCGCAACTCTGGTTTACATCCCCGGTCTCGATGATGGATATCCGTATCAACTCGGTAAGAAGCAGGAGTATGAGGGACAGTAGTCGACCAGACATATAATCTCCGCTGGGATCGCGAAAGCCGGAGGTCTCGTGCCACCTCTCGAGGACGGAAACGATGCACAGATCCTCCACAAGAGGCGCGATGTGAGGTGACGAGCATAGAAGCTCGTAGAACCTCTGAGACGCATCGGAGGACGAAAGGATTTCGATTTTCTTGAATATATGCTTCCTGGCTGAGATACCAAAAGGGCGCGCAGCCAGACAACAAGCCCTGAGACTGGGAGTGTCGTCGTGGAGAATGTCGACAATTGTGTCGACCAGTTCCTGCGGAAGGTCCATAAGGCCCCGGTAATGAATCCCGAAAGCGAAAGGGCCCTTGGGGTGAGACCTAGAGGTTGCAAGTGTAGTGAGGCTAGCAGCGGTGCTCAGCGGTAGAAGCAAAGGTCGTGTGACCGCTACCTGTCATCCAAGTACTTTGCTCCGCTCGTCGATCCTCATTCCTCAAACTCTCTTTCAGCTCTTTCTTGGTTGTAGCTCCAAAGCGGAATCTGTTTTAGCAGTGGCTTTACCACCTCTAGAAGTTTAGATCGAGCTAACAGTAGGGCCTTGTTACTTATTTTCCCGCTACCTTTTGGCAAAAGCCTCAACTTAGACTGTGTTCGTCCAAAGCGGAGCGACTCTCGAATGCTTGCCCCCTCATCATGTTTTTTCAAACGACATAACAAAATGACCTCGAGGCTTTACCAGACCCCGCCGACCTCGACCTAGCGACTACCAAAATCGATCCCTTCAGTTAACTTATTTGCCTTTCCACTCCGACCCTATAGAGTATGCAGACAAGAGGACCGATCGTCCCCCCGTTCCAAACGACTGCAGCTTTCGAGCCACTCGGAGCCTAGGCCTGGGTTAATGGGCGCTATTTCAGCTGCTGAATGATTCCCGGCGGCGCAAGGCCATCATCGCTGTGCCTGGGTTTGGGGAAACTGACGACGATTTTCGGTTGAAACTTGCGCGATGGTTCAAGTTCAATCCCCCCGCGTTGACTGTCAGCATTCACATAATTACCAAAGCCGCGTCAAACTGATTTATTTCATTCGCGCCGCACAAAGTTCAACTTGAACTCGACGCTGGCTACGCAGCGATGTGCGCAACGGCTGTTTCAACTGCTACACAATTGCAGTTTCCGCCTCCTCCTCCTAGTCCAAGTCGCGCTTTTCCCTGTGCTGGCCATCTAAATATGTAACTCTGATCAAGAAGTGTTGGACAAAAACTTGAAAGTCAGAAGCAAAGAGGCAGGATTGGGTCCCTTCTGGCAAGATAGGGGCTCGACGCGTGAAACTGAACACTGATCACTGTTGCACGTTGCACGTGTGTTGTGACGGACGCGGCTTTGCACTGGACGTGGATGTCGACCGCGCGTGGTGAAGCATCTTGCGGAGAATCCTTAGTTTTCAAGTAGTTGGAGGAAAAATCTGAATTGTTTCTTGAAACGGCGCAGATTTTAAATTGGTGCCAGATACTCAAGTACTCACAGTCTGCAGATATGTAGCAAGTGAAACACAGTTAAATCCAAGGCAAGTGGACCGAGTGAGCAGCCGAGATATGTGGCGCCAATTTTTGCCCCACTTGAAGTCCTTTGGGGAACCCGGGAATTCCCGATCATTGGCGGCCGCTGAGCAAACTCTTCTTCTCTTCCTCCACCGCGCCTCCTGGGATGGCCTCTTTAGCCCCACTTCGCGTGTCCCGACGACTTGTACGCAGTCTTGCATTGTCTCGCACTGTCTTTTTCTTATACCTTTTCTTTTCCTTTTTTCTTCTTTGCGCGTCTTGTACCCGCCTCAGCCCCAGCTAGCGCGCTCCATCCAGACGTCGGCAGACACGACACAGCTGCCCGAGAAGCCGTCTGACCTCTCGCAGCCCTTCACCGTCAAGCTGCACGAGGACTCGTTCCGCGCGTACCAGTGCGATGTGCCCGACCTCGACGTGACCGTCACCAAGGACCAGCTGCTCGGCTGGTACCGCCAGATGCAGACCATGCGCCGCATGGAGATGGCCGCCGACGCGCTGTACAAGGCGAAGCTCATTCGCGGGTTCTGTCATCTGGCCATTGGCCAGGTCCGTCGCGTTTTTTTTTTCGTATTATAATCTTTTCCTGATGGTACGCTGCAGGAAGCAGTCTCCGTCGGCCTCGAAGCAGCCATCACCCCCGACGACCGCGTCATCACCGCCTACCGCTGCCACCCCTTCGCCGTCCTCCGCGGCGGCACCATCAAGGGCGTCATCGGCGAGCTGCTCGGGCGCCAGGCGGGCATGTCCCACGGCAAGGGCGGCTCCATGCACATCTTCACGCCCTCGTTCTTCGGCGGGAACGGCATCGTCGGCGCCCAGGTCCCCGTCGGCGCGGGCATCGCGTTCGCGCAGAAGTACCTCGAGAAGGAGACCGCGACGTTTGCCCTGTATGGCGACGGCGCGAGCAACCAGGGGCAGGTGTTTGAGGCGTACAACATGGTGGGCGACTGGCCCGCTTATTTTCGTCGTTTTATTTTACTGACGACGACGACGACGATGCGCAGGCCAAACTATGGGACCTCCCCGTCGTCTTCGTGTGCGAGAACAACAAATACGGCATGGGCACGTCTGCGGAGCGCTCCTCGTCGAACACGGAGTACTTCACGCGGGGGGACAAGATCCCTGGGCTGCAGGTACGTGCTGTCGTGTTCCCTCGACGCGCATGGACTCACTTCGTTCGCTCGGCAGGTAAACGGCATGGACATCATCGCGGCGCAGCACGCGGTCGCGTACGCGCGCCGCTGGACCGTCGAGCAGAAGAAGGGCCCGCTGCTGCTCGAGTTTGTGACCTACCGCTACGGCGGGCACTCGTGAGTCGCGTTCTTCCCTCCTCGTCGTCTCGCTTTCCCCACACGACTGCCCCTTCCCCTTCCCCCGCCTACTTCATACCAATCTCCCTCCTCGCCTTACGTTAACTAACCCACCCCTCACAGCATGTCCGACCCCGGCACGACGTACCGCACGCGCGAGGAGGTGCAGCGCATGCGCAGCACGCAGGACCCGATCCGCGGGCTGCAGCGCTACATCGAGGAGTGGGGCCTCGCGTCCGAGCAGGAGCTGAAGGTGCGTTTGCGTTTTTTATATATATCCCGTCACTTTCGTCCTTTTTGTGTCCCGAAATCCGGACGTTTTACTGTATCTCCGGTTAATCCCGTCCTTCTTATCTCCGTGCATTGCATTGCATTGCCCGCCGTTGCGGGTGACGAGACGGAGCAGGACGGAGCGGAAAGGCTGTTCCCGTCATCTCATTCTCACCCTTTTTCTCTTCTCTTCCCCACCTCTCTCCTGCCCACCTCTCTGCACTCGACAAAAACAAACGCTAACCTAACCTACTCTCCTCCCCCACTCTACTCTAGCAACTCGACAAAGACGCCAAGGCCGAGGTCGACGCGGCGGTCGAGGAGGCGAAGGCGTCGCCCGAGCCGCTCATAAAGGACCTGTGGACGGACATCTACTACAAGGGCACCGCGCCGCCGTACATGCGCGGGCGGGAGCGGGAGGAGGTGCGTTTGAGCTCTTTTTTGCTTTTTTTGTTTTTTGTTTTTGTTCTTGGCCTGCGCGAGCAGTCCTTTTGTTGGGACTTGGCACAGGGCGCGTTTCTGGGGAGTCGAATGGGGGCCGGCCTGGCAGCGAGAGTTTGGATGGGCTGGAGGGCACGCGTCGCCGTGGGCTGTGAGCCTAGGCTCCGCCCCCTGCCCGCCCTCGTCAGGTGTTCGCGTTCGCGTTCGCGCGGCCCTCCCTCGCTTTCTTCTCTCTCTTCCTCGAGAACCCAAGAATCAATGTAACTAATAAATACTCTCGCAGGTGCACTACTACTAAAAGACACGCATTGTCGTGTCCCCCCGCGTTCTAGTCTGTAGATCCCGTGTCGTGTCGTGTCGCTTGGCTTGCGCTGCTTTACCTTCTAGACTTAATACCAGCTGCTTTGCGTTTAATTTCTTTTCTTTTCTTGGAGGATTGAGTGGTTTCGGGGCTTGCAGGTTTGGGCGATGGGCCGACCTTGAGCCTCGTCCCACTGGACGTCTCACTTATTGCGAGATGTCCCAAGCTGGGCGCCTCGCTTCGAGTCGACTGAGGTTGCAGAGCTGGAGGAGCTGACTGTGTTTGGTGTTGTCGCGAGATGTGCACCATCGACTGAGGAAAGGTAAACGGGCTTTCAGGTGAAAGATAATGAAACGAAGGATCCGCGCACAGATCGCTGGGGGAACTCGACATAAAAAGAGCTGTAATATCAATTGACTCGTATCGTAGGTATGTTTACTCGCTCTCTAATCTACATTATTGTTCTATGCACATCCAAGAAAAAGGCGGGCCATGTATACACCCAAAATCATTCCACATCCTGCCACGGCCGATCCACATTCGCGCCATCCTCCTCCGCCTCGGCCTCCGCCCCCGCGATCGTCAGTTCCTCCATTCTGCGCGTGAACGCATTCATGTCCTCCTCCGCCTGCGCCCGCACGGCCCCATCGTACCCGCCCGCCTCGTCCACGGGGCGCGCCGGGTCCCACGAGATGTCGCCGCCCGTCCAGCCGCCGTGCAGGTAGACGTAGTTCAGGAACGCGCGCCAGAGGGGGTCGAGCGCGAGGACGTCCGGGTCGCCGACGACGATGAGGAGGGCTTGGGCGCGGGTTACTGCGACTGTAAGGAGGTGCGAAGTTAATTAATCTGCGGTATAACCAAGTACTGGGGGGGAACGACGCACCGTTGAAGCGCCGCGGGTTGGCGACGAAGCCGAGAGTGTGGCGGAGGTCGTATTCGACAAACTCGCGGCTGCTGCGCACGGCGGAGATGATGATGACACGACGCTCCTGGATGGGCGGGAGGGTGTTAGAGACGGGTCGCAAGCTTCACAGACGAGTTGGACGATACCCACCTGCCCCTGGAACTCTTCGACGCTGCCCACCTTCACCTCGTCCGCGACGGCGCGCAGCACATTGCGAATCTTGAGGCATTGCGCGTGGTACGGCGTGATGACACCGATATCATTGTCCGCTAGAACCGACACAATCAGCGCTGCATGCCAATCTTGAGCTTCCCACTCACTTATACGGAACCGCCTGTCTGCGCGCAGCTTCGTGATATACTCCTTGACCTGCGAGGCCTCGTCTCTATTGAAGAACGACGGCGATGCCGCCTCGCGTTCGTCCTTGCCCGCAATCGCGTGGAACACAATGGGGAACGCCTTGTTCGGAAGCAGGGGCGAATTGAGGTACGCGTTGATGATGCTGGAATCACCACAGGGCTGCAACTCGCCCCCGTAGAAGCGCTCGTTGGGGAACTTGAGGATCGCGGCATGCGAGCGGAAGTTCTTGACAAGCTTGACAACGCTGGGGGCTTTGTGAGTACGGAAGAGGAGATCGAAGGATGAAGGAGCCTTACGACGCGCCGTAGCCCTTCTTCTCGTCGTAGATCTCGCGCTGCATCAGGCGCTCGATGTAGCTGGTTTCGAGGCCAAGCTCCCGCGCGACGGCCGAACGGATGATGGGCCCGAGCTGCTTGGGATCACCGGAGAGGACGATATTCGTTTTGGTGTCCGCCATGGTCTTGATCGCTGCATGGATGCCGTTAGTTAGAATACATTCAGCGTCACACTTGCACGACCTACCGATCATAGACTCTGCCTCGGTCGCCTGGCCGGCCTCGTCGAAAAAGATATGTGTGTAGTGCCCGCGTGGCATGCCGATACCAGAGACGACCGAAGCTGAGACACAGGTCAGCACGACGACACGGAAGCGTTTCATTCGAGCCAAGGGCGGGACGGAGAAGTGGCGCTTTTCTGCGTTCTGCTTCTCGTAAGTGTAATCTGCGGCCTGCTTCTCGTAGGTGTATTCGCGAAGGTCGAGCGGGACTTGCTCCCGATTGCGGGACGGAGCGTAGAACCGGAACAGCTCGTCCGTGTTCAACGACATGAGTCGCGTAGCGATAAGATCGGCCGCTGAATTGCTTGGTGCGCACGCAAGAATGCGAGCGTGTGGATCGGCCGCGAGGAGCTGGCGGATGGCCTCCACCATCGTCACGGTCTTCCCCGTACCCGGACTGGAGTAATCGTCAGTAAATTTCGAAGGGCGCCGGGGAGAATGGATCCAACTTACGGTCCAAAGATGACGAAGGGAACCGATCCCGGTGGGCGCTTCACGATGGACACGACTGCTTGGAGCTGCGGGGCATTCGTGGCGATGAGGGGATTGAAGACCCCCAGCCGCGCGCGTGCTTGGGTGGGATATGAGGTAGTCGGCACATGAAGGGGCAGGGGGAAGAGGACGCGGTCTTCGGAGTATACCGTATTCAAGGCAAGGTGCTGGCGGCGCAAGGGGTGCCTGTTGAGCTTGAAGCGCACATTGAATCGGTCGGCAGGCGACGCTCTGAAAGAGCCATGGAATCTGAGCCCGACTTCCTCCTTGCGTACGAAATGCACGCCGCCTTCGAACCAATGGCCGGGATTTGCGCCGCCGGACTTCTGGACGAGAATGCGATCTCCTGGACGCTTATTAGGGCACAGCATAACAGATGTATTTGGCGACTAACCGACGAGGACGCTTGGTCGTTTCTCAGCGAGCCCAGGGACATCGAGGCTAAGCTACCGTTAGTTGCTGTATTCGATGGGTTTAGGGAAGAGCTCACAGATGGTAGTAATTCTGGACAGTGAGCTTTGCGTTGGGGATATCATAATGCTCAAGATCGCGCCTGGAGGAGAATTGAGTGCTTGTCGACGATGAGGAAGGAAAGACTCACTCCATACGAAATTCTTCACTCCACACCAGAGTCTTGAAATGACGCGCATATGTGTCGCTGTCAAGAACACTCGGCAGAAACAACGAGCGGATTTTGTCGACGATGCTCTTGGTGCTGCCCGTCGACAGCGCCGAAGCCAAGTTCGCCGGAATCAGGGCCTTAGGAAGGGCTACGACATAGGGAACAGCCTTCAGGGAAGGCGGATGAATGCCTTCGACGACATCCGTTTCTGGCTGTCGGGCAGTGCGTTTACGCGGTTTATACGGTGCCACGGGTCGGAGCGTTTCGTGGTCGCTGCGATTGCCAACTATGACCCGCAAGATTCGGGCGATGATGAAACGTTTCCGGAGCTGTAAATCCTCGAATAGGATCTCGAGTCGGTCTTCAGCTCTGCCGTTGTGATTTTGGCGGAGCGTAACGGCGAACGAGTACGTCGCATTATACCCGATCGTACGATTTGGATCGTGAACCACCGAGAACCTAGCACCAAATAAGTAGAGATTGGAGAAGGGAATGAGGGACTAACGGTGATTGCGTCTTACTGCCTTTATCCGACGCGAGGGTCATACTCACAATGGATATCTTCGAAGACGGCGTCAAATTCTTGATCGTAGGTCGTATCGTTTTCCCCGATTTGGCGGCAGGTCCGTCAACGATCCCAAAGTCGAAGTCGCCTACAATCGAAAGGCCGTTTTTGTCCCTCTCAGCCTCATCCAAAGCCGTTCTGAAAGAAACAAATCTTTGTCGAGCCAAATGCTTAGCAGCGGACTGGTGGCGCTCCCAGTCGTTGTTATGGATGTGGATGTTGCAGGTTGAGCAGAGGGTACGACCAGGGACGGATTCGACCTCCTCCGGGTCAGCATCCGCTGGCAGGCCCTTGAGTTTTGCCTCCGCCTTGTGGCGAGCAGCAGCGACGTGTTGGGCCCAGTTCTTCGTCCCTGAGACGTGTTTCTGGCATGGTGAGCAAAATAATAGAGTGCCAGATTCGCCCCGAGCTTTCGCAACATGCTGCTTAGTCGCGATGTGTGCCGTGTAGTCATTCGGCGACCCAAAGACCAAGCTGCAGATGTCGCAGGTGGATACGTTGTGCCGATAAGTACAGGACGGGTTCTCGCATGTGCCACCCGAGAGCAATTGGGAGCAAACATTTGGCATGGTGGGGAAGGAAAAGTCGAAGACGGAAATTGCGGCGGCCCTGGTCTTTATGCCTTCCGAGGCACGGTTGCCTCATGGCTTGGTTCTTTTAATAGAGAGGACAACCCTGGGTTTCTTTTGCGACAAAAAACTCGGGGTCTTTGTATTGCCATGTACAGAACCTTGTAACTGAGCGCTTGCAACGGCCGAGAGACTAATTGAGTTTGAGACAGTCAGGGTGGAAGATGCATGTACGATTGTGAGACGGCGAGGTATCGCTGGGCGCGTCTTTGCGTTCTTTTGGCGCCAATTCAAAAGTCGACGTAAAAGGTAAAGCCGACATCGATACATAAGAGCACAGCCACATGGCTCGCACCCCCTATCCCAGTTTGATCCCAGTAGCTAGCAACTCAAGGCTTCTGCGCCTCTGTAGTCTTGAACTTTCTCAGCTAGACTGGTTACATCGCGACTCTCCGGTGGTCTCCGACTCGGAACAACTTCAAGTCGACCAACCTGACCCAGCCACGGCTATCCCATAGGCGGCCGAGGCCACCAGGTCCTCAAAAAAGCTGCTGGTCTCAAAGGACGAGGCCAGATGGATGGAAATATAACCATTTCTTCTCTCGGTCGCCTACAAACTGCGATCCCGCTATGATCCCAACTGGGTGCCGTCGTGGTGGGAGCCTACCAACAACAGAAAACACGAAGGCGGATGGTGGGAAGATGCATATGAAATGCTCTTCGTAAGTCTATCTCTCGCCGTCGGCGGCCTTGCGAGTTGACTTGCCACAGAATTGCGACCATCGATGCAATTCGTCTCGAGGCGGGACGAGAAAGTCGTGCTGAAATGGATGGCAACGGACTCGAGCGAATACGAATGTATCCAGTACCTTTCGAGCTTGAAACCCGGCGATCCGCGGAATCGAACGATCCCGGTCCTCCAAATTATATCCTTGCCGAATACTCTCGACGTACTCGTCGTCATGCCTTATGGCCGATTCAATCACCCAGGGTTTCACTGCCGTGTGAACTCTTCTCTTTAGCGACATCGCCCAAAAATCTCAGGAGGGAAGAAACCCGTGTCATCCCCCGCGGGTCCCATTTCTGCTACCCACACACACAACGGATATCCAGGCGTTTTTGAATGGGAGAATCGCTGCTCCGTCGGCCCTGTCGACTATTAATACATCGACTTCGGCCTCTCGATGCGCTTTCCGAAAGGCAAGGACAGCTCTCCGTGGATTGGCATACACAGGACCTTCGCAGTGATCCCTGAACTTTCGGAGACCGTGCCGTGCAATCCATTCAAGGTCGACGTCTTCCAGCTTGGGTTGACGATGGCCGATGTCATCAAGGTTTGATTCCCGCTTCCGTCTGGATGAAGCTCAACGTCTGCTACAGGAATACCTCACGCTCCGTGTCTTCTCCCCTGTCGCCAACCGCATGATAAGTATCAACCCGGCCGATCGCCCTGAGCCGGCACAGTCACTGGAGGAATTCAACATCATCGTCGCCCGCATCTCAGCGAAGAAGTTGCGCGCGCCAATCTTGGGCAAGTACGGAGCAGTAACCTATCTTGCAAAGAGCGTCACGAGCGTTTTTCAGAAGGATTACCCCCCCAACACGGAGATACGAGAGCCTAGATGGGATGACTGATGGGGAGATTTTTCTGAACCGTGTCTCATGTGGCGTATTTGTTTAATTTGTGAGGTGTGTGGTCGTACGGAATTGTCCTTAATTCTGCACTTCAGTTATGGCTTGGTACGCTGCTTTAAATTGGAGCGTTTTTCGTCCACGTTCTAGTTGAACGAGTTGAACTTGGCTCAACTTCAAGTTGAACGTAAATTTAATAATTCGTGCGTGCGGTATTTGTGGGGCGCGTTGGAGCACATTAACCTGTAAGAGGGTGCACATATCTGACGATCTCGAGCCCTTTGTTAATTCACTGGTTTATATATTTTCCCGAGCTTTGAATCCTGGTTGGAGTCACGTTGAACTTCAGGAGTAGCGGAGATTAAAATACTTTGATATGCCGCCACGCCGAGGTCAAAGATGAGTTCGAGCCGCATTGACGGCCTTGGGCAGTGCGCCCATTTCCCCGCTCTTGCCTCTGGCGCGACAAGCTCGAGCTGATGGCACTGAACTTGCAGGGTATTATCCAACAGCTCCGCCTTCGTTCGAGCCTGGCCCCTATTTTTTATTATTAAACTGGAATACTTAGTCTGCACTGCCTACTTACTCGCAGCCTCGTTCTAAAGCAGATGAGATTTAGAATAAAAATACTTACAGCGTACGCAAGGGTATACGAGATACGTACAGTGTACCAACCAGTCAATGCCATCAAGGATTTGCCTCCGACCAAAGACAAAAACCGAGACCGCGGAAGCAAATCTTCCCGAAGTGAAACAACCCGTCAGAAGAATATAAGAGGAGTGCTTCACCAGAACTCTAACCGCTACCACAATGTCCCACCACACCACAAACGTTTACTGCATCCAGTGCGACCTGACCTTTGTCGATATCGTCGCTCGCTCAGAGCATATCGAGACATCCACTAATCACCCCTGTTGCAAAACATGTTGTCGGCGTTTCTTGAACCAAAATTCCCTGTTCCTAGTGAGCTCCTATATTCTCGTTGAAGCTGGCTGGCTATATCTGAGTTTTTTTCAGCACTTGAAGTACGCTGCACCCCATCTGTCTCCTACACCGGAGGATGACGAAGAAGAAATCGTGGATGGCGACGAAGTACTTCTATCTTGGAGAAGCGGCTTCATGCCAGATTTGGATGTCGAGGAGGAATATCGGTCGGAGGAAGAATGCTGGTCCGAGGACAACTACTGGTCATCGGACTTCGACACTTCAAGCATTGGTTCTGCCTCCGATTCGGGGACTGAACTGGACTCCGAACATGAGATCGAATACAACGTCGGTGGCGTCACCCCGGTTCCTCGCATTCACTGAAGGGACTTCTATAGCGCGACCCTATGATTTTGTTGGCGGGAACCGAACCGGGCCCAGAGTACCGCGAGTTGCCGTTCGAAAACCTCGACGATTCGTCGGGGATTCCGGCCATGTGTCATTGGTGAGTCCTCTGTGCCTAGGTTGCCGCAGAACCTGAATATCTTCTATCGCAGCCTTTTAATAGCCGACTCGGAGGTGATAGCAATGCCTTCCGATAAGCGACCGGGACCCCGAAATAAAATGAGCAGGGTAAAGATTGAATAGGATCGAGTTCATTTCGTAGAAGCGGTATCCGAGTCACGGTAGTCGGGCCCAAGTTTGTGTGTTGTTAAACCCAGAAAGAAAACTCCAGTTACCGATCCATCTGATATCGGATTGGAAGATTCTGAGGTAAAAAGAAATATATTACCCCGCACTTCCCCAGACCCAGAAGGGAAAATTTCCAAACGCAGTGCTATACCTAACGGCTTCGACGTCGAACTCGTTAGCATGTGGAACATGCCTCTAAAAATGACAAGAAAAGCGCCACTGTGGACCCATAATCGGGTTGTTCCGATGATGTTACATCCTACATGGTGCCTGGTAGGTCCCGGCAAGTTGGCAGGCAAGTGAGGGTAGCCAATCAAGTGCCAAAACAGTTGTGGCTTGTCAGATCCAGTTATCGACTCGCCCAACCGCCATCGCGTCATACAGTCCGAAATCGTCAAGAATATTGCAGACTGCAGAAGCGCCAGATTTTCGGAGGGACCTGACAGCATGAGAAGGCAACAAGGTATTTTTTAGACGTGTCTGTGGATAGTACACATTTTTCTTCTCGGGTGACTTCGGATATGCATGCCGACGGCGAACGCGAAGCCATCACCTGACGAAGATCGCAGAATCAGTATCAGAGTGCTAACCGCGTGCTTGGGGGCACATACATCCCATACTTCCTCCTAACGGCCGCCCAGGCCGGGCCTACCGACGTATTGCGCGATACGAAATGATTCATATCTGGCTCGGGAATCCGGTTAATGTCCACCCGATTCCAATAGCGGGATAGAACGTAGGATATATCCTGCGCGTCACCATCCCCTCCCCGACTATCTAGGATGTCAGCTGGAAAAATGGACAGAATCGCGGCTCGCGGTTACAGCGTACTTACATCATCCAAGTCTTCAGCTTGCTGCGAATGAACTCGGAGATTGTCAGGAATGGGAGCCCCTGGAGTTTCATGACCGTTGTGGAGTCGAGATGACGAGGACCAGTTTCCCCAGCCGGTAAAATCTCAATCTCCAGGGTCGTGTGCTGTTAGCTGGGTATCAAAAGGACGAAAGGCAACTTACCTCGATCGCAGGTATGAAACGACGGTAGGTAATGTGTAGCCTGGACGGTAAACTCTTGATGAGCCGGAGTCAAATGTGATTAAACTATACGTACCGATTGGTCCATGGGGAGTGAGTTATCGAAAAATCCCCATTTCCTGCCAAGGCGTCTCGTACCCGTCGGAATGGATGGGGCTGGTTTTGCCCGCCTTCAACGATGCAAAAGATCTCCTAATGAAAAGTGAATAATAGCCAGGCCAAACATATGAATACCTCACATTGCTATGAGGACTATTTGCGAGTACGGCCGTAAGCACACTTCCATAAAATGCGTGCGGAATGCCATTGGCACGGAGAAGGTGGGATAGGGCGGCGGACGCTTCCAAGAGCCGTCGAGTCTCAGACATATGAGCGGAAGAGAGATGTTAGTCGATGTCAGGCCAAGGTCATGATATAGGAAGGAGTCGAGAGCGAAGAGTGGGTGGACCGATCGGATATATAGTAATTCATACGCCTGTACAGAGATGTCGATGTCTGATCAGGTTCCCCGGGCGCGCAGGACGGAAAGGTCCGATTTGGAAGCCCGAACACGTTGTCACCCGGTTTCGAGCTCAGATGCAATTAAGTGGCCGAGTTCCAGGACGCTGCTTCCAGGCTTTGATGCGCTTAGCGTGATCACCTCCAAGCCAAGATCGGGCTATGGTGCCGGCGGCCGTGACAGGTGGTAAATCTGGAATTCCCGACAATTGAGGGGGTGAACCGTGAAGAACGCCATACATTCAAGAATCGACTGTGGTAGAGCCCCAATAATTTTGATGCGAACTAGTGTGCAGGCCGCGGCCAATTAGTGATTTCCCATAGAGTGCCGTCGTGTCGGTTCGGTGGGGAAGTCATTACGCCAAAGAATCGCTGCCAGGAAATGCGGGGAAGCTAAGCTTCAAGCATCACCCAATGACACGGCACGTGGACGACGATCACGCTTTCGGTCCGACTGAACCGGCTCAGATTTTTCACCGCGACCTGCTCTGCGAACCGCGTATGATTGGGAGCTTCTCCGTGCGGAATGTGAAGACGCTACTTGGATCCTCTTGTCGTTCTACCTCTGCCCTGGGCTGGTCTCAAGCGTCTACTTCTCGCCCTGTATTTGACTCATGCAGCACTCCTCGGTTTTCATCCAGTCGGCACTCCTTGTCCTCGGGTACGCGTCGGGGCCCACTGAATCCGCAGTTAATGGTTCGGTACGCTTCACGCGGACCCAGACAGTCGCGGATCGACTTGAGCGACCTTTCCGGCATACAAGAAGAGGCTACAAGAGCCGCCATCCTCGAAAAGGTGATGAAAGGGCGCCAACCGGCGGATCTAATGCTTCGCTGTAAGCTATTCAAGTCCTCATCCTTGACATTCACTGAGCCTTGAAACCAAGGCACTGTACTAGACTCAGAGGGTATGCAGAAACACCCCGGGCGGTCCATTGACTGAATATTCAAAGGCAATGTGAAAACGATATCTGGACAATTTAAGAAGTCGGATCTTTGTGGCGAACATCGGCTGAATGTACGTCCGAAGATTGTGATTCTTTCCCGTCGTGCCAAGCTGACTTGTGTTGCTGCTAGCCCCGCGATTTGCGCAAAATCGACTCGAGGGTGCCTAATCTGGTTCCAACTATCCTGATTCGAAAAGAAGCATTCCTTGTATGTTCCAGCTCTCCTGATGATTACCAAGGTGAATGAATGTTTATAGGTAAACATTTTACACATTCGGGCCCTGGTCAAGGCCGACACAGTGATTTTATTCGACACATTTGGCTCGGCGGATTCCCGCCTACATTCTGTTTTTCTGTACCACCTTGAAGTCAGTCGTTTCGTTCCCATCCCATCCATGTTCCTCGGAGCTGATGCAGCCATATTCAGCACAACCTCAAAGCTAAAGGACCAGGTTGCTTACCCTATGAATTCCGGTAACTTGCGTTTTGAGCCGCATTTAATGAATCCGAATTTACGATAGCTCCCCAGCGCTGTAGAATCGATTCTTCTGTCAGTTCTGAGCGCTCTTGAAGCCGAGATGGTCTTCATCCGGAATCTTGTTGGCGGCTTACTGGCAGAAATGGAGGATGACATCGACCACGATCGCTTTAAACGCCTGTTACATTACTCCAGACGGCTCGCAAGTTTCCAAAATAGAGCCAAGCTGGTTCGTTATCAAAATACTAGCGAGATCATGTTCCCATTTCTGCTCCATAATGCAGGTCGAGGAAGCTTTGGAAGAAGTGCTCGGACAAGGTGATCACGAATAAACTCTTAAATTACTTCACCTGTACTGATGGAGCATCGCAGACGACGATCTTACCGCCATGTATCTGACCGACAAGAAAAATAATATTATCAGGGAACTTGACGATCACGAAGACCTGGAAGTCCTATTGGAGTCCTTCTCCAAGCAGGTCGAAGAAATCGTCAACGAAGCGGAAAATATCGAGGTTAAATCATTCAAGTTGTCATCAGATATTCCTTGTTTTAACCGCTCATTTAGACTAACGTCCAATCGACACAAGAGATAGTAGAGCTGATACTGGATTCCAATCGGAATTCCTTGTTGGCTCTTGATCTGAAAGTGCGTTAATCCGTCAAAGACTTGCGGCGACCTGCTTTATCTTTCATCAGGTCTCCATAATCACAATGGGCATTGGTTCCGGCGCGATGGTAGCTGGGCTTTTCGGGATGAACGTGGGTCTTCTTCTTCCGCTCCGTTTCCCTGGGTTTCACACGTCGCCTGGCAATCGCAGTTGTTGAGCCACGTTGAGACTCACCCATGGGCCTTCTACGGCATGACGGGATTCGCCACGGCGCTCACCATAGTGGTCGCAAGCACCGGGCTCCGCAGGTATGTCGCTTCTGCCGCCCCGACATTTTTTCGTGTCCGACAATGGTCCTAGATTGGCCAAAATACGTAAAGTAGGGCTTTCGAATACCAGCAACTCCAGATCACGGCGGAAACCCTGGCTCCCTCTCCCGTTACGACACAGGACACCGGATGGATGGTCTTGATGAGACACCACGACATCTACTCTCATAATGTACACTAATCACCACATATTTCCTACAATGCACATGTAAGATCTAGAGCATTTAATTTATTACTCATCCCTCATGATCTGGTTTGGATCGTTGAGTGTTCGAATCCTCCGCTGTGCGTGGAAGATGGGGATGCTGTCACCGATGCGCCGCACGTCACGTACATACGAGGGCAAGTTTGGGATGGTTCGATTTAGTTCGTTACGGCAAGGACTGCATGTGCCAGGTCGGAAGTCTTTCTTTGGGGACCAAGTCAGTGACCATTCGCTCCGTTTCCGGTCGAATTGCGATCAAGCTCCGGACGCGGAGGGGAAAGTGTAGCAAGCGAGATTAAAAACGTAGCACTGCAGCATGGATCGCCGCGTACAATATGAGAGGCAATCACTGAGCTGAAAGGTCAGGGGATGGACGGGAGGTAGAGTTTGTCGAACGATCAATTTGCGCGCCGACAGACTTCAGCCTCTCCGGTCCGCAGAAAGTAAGACTTCCGTGACATATTATGCATTATGCCGAGGCTCCACAGCGCCCACCTTAAATGAAATCCCAAAAGGATGAAAGCCTTTTGAAGATCGGAAATGTATCCCACCACAAACTCCATCGAGCGGGGCAAGTTCTGGCCGACTTGTCAGATGACATGGACATGGAACACCTGCCGCGTGCTCGCAGAAAAAGACAGCCGACGCCGATCCAAATTTCAGCTTCTCAGCAGAGTCGGAGAAGTCGGGGAAGCCGGACGGTGGTTCTCAACATGTCATTACGCACATGTGAGGAGACTTGGTGCTGAGGCGTTTTCAAAATATTTGTCTTTTAATGTCCGCCTAGGTTCTTTCCTTCCGTCCTTCGCGCCTTTGGGGCCGCGGGACGCTTGAGCTCATATTAGTTCAAACGCTCGGAGAACGAGGAGTCAACGAGGACCAAGGGATTTGTTAGGACCGCGGGCGGAGCTGAGATATTTTTGCTGAGCACAATGAAGTGGGATCAGGAGCTTGGGGACTTAACGCGTGGTGTGGGACGAGGAACGGCCTGGGCCGTCCAAAGCCTAAGCGACAAGCGAGCCTGGTGATCGGAGATGTGTCGAAAAAGCCAAGGTCCGGAGCAGGAGCGCGCTTACCCACTGGGAAGAACGTGCCTGAGAGTGGTCGGACACAACCAACCGATGGACACATTTTACAGGGTCGACCAACAACACTTCAGATGGCTAGTAGGCTTTCAGAGCACCACGAATGTCGGGTGTGCCATACCACTTCGATAGCCGCGGAGCCTGGTGTGGGGACGTCAGCAGTCTCGCAGTCTCGAGCGCCTGACGTCAGCGGGGGTGAACTCAGAGGACGGGCGCTCAATCCCTCCATGTCGTTGTCATGCATCAGAGCGAACCAACGTGTGGAAGTGCCCGAGTGTCAGCTTTGAGTTTTTTTGCCCCAGTTCTTGTTGAAGGTGCCACGGCAGAGGTTTTGGACTAGAACGTTTTCGAAGAGACCCAAGCAATTTCGAGTCGGACACCGCAGCCTGCCACAGGATAGA
This sequence comes from Mycena albidolilacea, assembly GCA_029282495.1. Lineage (NCBI taxonomy): Eukaryota > Fungi > Basidiomycota > Agaricomycetes > Agaricales > Mycenaceae > Mycena > Mycena albidolilacea. The sequence goes on along the minus strand of JARIHO010000048.1, from coordinate 864,608 downwards.
TCAAGCTTGAAAACATTATTTGAAACTGGAACGCTCCGATTCAGAATCGCCCAGAGAAGGATCCTGGCCTAATCATGGACCAATGGCATGAGCGTTTGACGTCTGAGAACTCAGGATACAGTCATTGACTCCCTTTGTTTCCTTTTCACCAGCCCAAGGGAATAGGAAGGGCCAAACGGCCCAAGCTCGATATCCATAAAGCAAGCTCATCAGTTCCTCGCAGGAGTCGCTTATTTGTCGAGGAAGATCAAGAGGAATGTCTGAATCCCAGTTAAGAAACCATTTCTCGCGTCAGAGCATGTCCGAGCTTGAGGTATTGTGATATTTCTGGTTAAGGCCAGCAGAACGGAAATCAGGAAGGAAGAAACAGAGACGCTTGAGAAAGAGACTGGGCTTTTCTCATTCAGTATTCAATTGTCTTGATGAGCGAGAAGAACACAGAGTAAACAGCCATTCGCCAAAGCGCTTGAGTACGCTGAAGCCAACTCAGCCTCAGTATATTTTTCCTAGTGTTCGTGAGAGGGGCGACATGGTCCCAGTAGTCAGGTCCGCCTTGCGAACAAGTTCTTCGCATATTCCAGAAGAAACGAGCACTGAAGAGGAAAATTCCAACCTTGTTCGAACGCGGAGTAGCACTTAGGCGCCGGAATCGTGCAGAGCCATGCCGATGACTCGGATAGCGTGTGTGAACTCGGAAAGAGAGAATACGGGCGCAACTTGGAAAGCTAGACACGCGATCCGAAGCGGCGAAGTGGCATAAGCAAAAACAAAACAAAAAAGGGTCTTGAAAAGTATCCTCTGGCAGCCGAGGAGAAAGAGCTGACAAAGTACATAGCGTTTGTGGAAATTCGAAAGAGACACCATGACTTCGAGCGCGACTTGGAATGACCGTGAAGAGACCCGAAGCGACGAAGTGGCATAAGCGAAAAATAGAAAAAGGCTTACAAAGTAGACTCAGCCCAGGGGAAAGAGCTGAAAGAGAGGTTTGAGGATTTGGATGTCATGTCGACGAGCAGAGCAGACTCTATGACAGGTGGCGGTCACACGGTGTAGATTGCCTTTACTTTCTACCGCCGAGCACCGCTGCTCGCCTTACCACGTTTCCAAGCTTCAGATCTCACCCAGAAGGTCCTTTCGCCTTTGTGATTCATTTCTGGCGGCCTCATGGACCTTCCGCAGGAACTCGTCGACACAATCTTCGATATTCTTCATGACGACGATCACAGTCTCAAATCTTGTTCTCTGGCTGCGCGCATCTTTGTTATCTCGGCCAGGAAGCAGATATTCAAGAAGATAGAAATCCTTTCATCCTCCGACGCGTCTCAGAGGTTCTACGAGCTTCTATGCTCGTCACCTCACGTTGCAACTTGCGCCTCTTGTGGAGGATCTGTGCATCGTTTCCGTCCTCGAGAGGTTGCCCGAGACGTCCGCCTATCTCGATCCCAGTGGAGATTATATGTCTGGTCGACCACTGTCCCTCATACTCCTGTTTCTCACCGAGTTAAAACGGATATCCATCATGGAGAATGGAGATTTAACCCAGACTTGCGTCAAATTCAGCAGGAGCTGGAATAAAATGGAGCTGCCCCTGCAATCCGCGCCGGCCAACGTGTTTTCGTCTCCGAGACTCGAGGCTGTCCACCTGCATGGCCTCGTGCTCGAGTCTCCCTGCCACCTATTATCGCTTTTCAGTGAAGCAACGGCTCTGAAGGAGATGTCACTATCATGTTTGTACTTCACGCAGGCTGAGCACGAGCCGTGGCCAGAATCACAGCTGTGGCGCCCCAAGCTTCAGTCCCTTCTCCTTAACCTCTCCTCCACCGACCTCTGTCAATATATCTCGTGAATCCACAGATCGACTTGGCCCATGTTAGAACACTGAGGCTGGCAACACCCTCACCTGAACAGAGGAAGAAAATGGTGCTGGCAACGAGCCTCCGACGCTCGAGGGATGTGGAGCATTTAGGCCTCTGGCTTGCGTATGATTTTAGTATGGACATATCTGATTGTAAGTACTTACCCACATCCAGTACATTCACAATTAAGCAATACTTTGGTAGTGAGTCCGGATCTCTTCACTACCAATCTGCGCTCCATCCACTTCAGCTCCCTCTTGATAGTCGAGCTGCTCGTCGTCTTTGTCAAGACGTGTCCGCACGATAGTCGCCTCGAGTACGTTACACTGGACTGTTTCGCGGACTTTCAGCGAGCCACACCCGTTCCGGAGCTCCATACTGCCATCGACGCTACCGTGGCTCATCTTCCCGCGCTGAAAACAATCGAGATGAGGTGGATAGTGGGTGAGCCGAGCGCCGCGCTCACACAATGGGAAGCAGATGTGCAAACCGCAGTCTCTTTGCTAGTGCGGCGCGGCATGTTACGTTTAACAACAATTGCATGTATGTGCACGGAATTCCTGGTGCTTGAGCTTTACTCATAGGTGTTTCTTCGTAGGGCAAGGAAGCTGGCGTGCAATTGGCTGGGAATGAATATGAATGTGCACCAATGGTCTGCCGGGCGCGGGGATTGTAATTGAGCTGTAGGATTCCCGACCGGTGGAATTTGGGAATTGAACGTCACGGTTTATACCTTTTTTTTTTGTGCATCGGTTAGGCGCTAGGTGTGCGCAAGCGTACTATCTGCAATTTGATACACTTCAGTGGTATAAGTAGAAATTCGTATTTGGGATAAGGCTTCATTTCCTACTTCTCCGTCCACCCGTATATGGGCCGCCGGAAAATGCCCCCCGGTCTCAACGACAAAATTCCCGCACAATTGAGGTTATGGATGCAATCACACTCGACTACGCCATTCAAAGGCACAGGAAAGACGGCTCTGCCACCAACAAAAAGATGAGGCGAATGTTCTCAAATATTCAGACCCTTCAAATTTTTGAAAACGGAGCGCTAGCGAAATGTACAAGGTTCCAAACCATCCTGATTGTGACAACGAGCCAGAGCTGAAATTTCTCGTATTCTCACAATGACTCGTTCTGAAAAGCTCTGGATCTAGAGGTCGAATGTCTCTGCACTGCAGACATATATTTCAGACCCTGAGAGGCACTCAGCAACACATCGACACAACTGAACCTAACCGTACCGAACTACATACCACAGCCTGCGTTCTCCAATCGATCTTCGGCGAACCACAATGGGGACAGTAGCGGACGCCTTAGTCTCTCTTGACAGACACTATATATCGTTCTTACTCGTACCTCGTTGATATATTTTAAAAATTTGATATATACGGACACTTAACTGGCTCTAGCAGCCGACCAAACTCTATCCTACGAGCGAGATAGTTTCTTTAAATTCGCCCACTGTGAATCACCTCAGCGCTATAAGGATACTTGTTCGTCATCCGTTTCTGGTCTGTAACAGAGACTACCTCGGCGCCTTGAAAACAATCGATATGAGGTCGAAAATGGCGGCGGGTTCGAGCTACACGTTCGCACAATGGCAGGCGGCAGTGCAAGCTGTGTTTCCCTCATTCGTCCGGCGGAGCATGTTGCGTATAACAGAAATTAAATGTACGTACCAAATTCGCGGTGCTCGAGCTTTTTTTCATGCCAATTTTTCGTAGGGCGACAGGGCAAGCGGGATCCTGACTGGGAGTAAGATGGAAGGGTTCCATTACTGGACGAGCCAGCGATGAACATTATCTACCTTGGGCTCATCAGCCTTGGTGCCACTGAACCGTTCCTACAAGTTGTCTTTGGCTGGATCATCTAATCCAGGCAGCATCGTGCATAAGCTCCGTCATGTCCCAAACCGCAGCCTGAAGCTAAGTTCTGCTCAAGCTTGACACAGGTTCAACCATGGGTTCGTCACAGGATGTACGCTAATTACAGGAAGTAATTATACCAAGTAAGTAAATAGCGTTGTCTTATAAGAAGCCACATGTGAGACGGTGCAGAAAAATATCCTTGTCAGTCATGCCCGAAGCCCTCGTACCTCCGTGTTGGGGGCGATTCTTACGAAAAACGCCCATCACCTTCGCAAAATATGTTCCCGTTCCGTACTTGAGCAAGATTGGCGCGCGCAATGTCTTCGATGGGACGCGGGCGATGATGTCGTTGAATTCCTCTAGTGCCTGCGCCGGTTCGGAGCGCTCGGCCGGGTTGGGTTCATCATGCGGTCGGCGACGGGGAAGGCACGGAGCGCGGGGTCCTCCTGTAGCAGACGTGTCAACAAATCCATCCAGACGGTTGAAGTGCGAAAAAAAATCAAACCTTAATCACACCGGCTATCGTCAACCCAAGCTGGAAGACGTCGACCTTTAACGGATTGAACGACACTGTCTTGGAAGTCTCGGAGATCATGCGGAAGATCCGGTGTGTGCCCATCCACAGGGCGGTGTCCTTGCCCTTCGGATACCGCAGCGAGAGCCCGAAGTCGATGTAGGAGTAGTCGACGGGGCCGACGGCGCAGCGGTTTTCTCATTCGAAGATCCTCGAGTTTCCGGTGGTGTGAGATTGGGCGGCAGGGATGGGAGCCGCGGGGGACGACGCGGGATTCGTCCATCATGAGATTTTGGGGTGCGATGTCGCTGTGTGAGAGAGTAATCAGAAGAGAGAAAGCTAAACCGAACGCAGATCTGCGGCGTACAAATGTCAAATGGTATAGAATGCAAGGCCCTACTCGCGACGTCGTGAATCTGCACAAAGGGCAAGATGGTTTAACTACATACCTCGAGAAACTGCTGCATAGCCTCCATAAACTCTGCACGGCACTGAAACGCAGGGCGGTTGAATGGACGGCAATAAGGCATGACGACGAGCACGTCGGCATTATTTCGCAAACCCTACTCACAGTTTGCAGAACCGGGATTGTTCGATTCCGCGGATCTGACCTCAGGTTCGAAAGGTACTCGATGCATCCGAACTCTTTGGAATCTGCTGGCATCCACTTCAGTGCGACTTTTCTCCCGTCCTCGATACGGATGGCATCAAGGGCTTCGCAACGCTGTTTGAGGTGAATCAAGTTGTGCTTGCGGCCAAGAGAGACAGACAACTTACCACGTAAACCCGATGCATCCTCCGGCCAGCCCCGGCCCTCGCGTTTATATTCTCTGTCCCACCAGGAAGGCACCCAGTCGGGATCATAGTGGGGTAGCCAACTGAGAGAAGAAATGGTTGGATTTCAACCCATTTGGCCTCTCCCGCTGAGATTAGCGGCTCTTTCCAGGACATGTTGGCCACTGAGCCCAAGCTGCCTCGGTCTGACTCGAAGCCTGTCGGGGCCATGAAAGATGGGGTTGCCCGCAGAGAGATCTGTGATACATCAATTGGATAATGAAGTCGAACATGATATCGAGCACTTACTCTGAGTGTTACGAACCGCTGGCCCTGTACGAACTTTAAAGCGCCAAAAGTACTTAGGTTCGGAACAAGTTCGCGCAGTTCCAGCCCCTAACGACGCGCGTGGCTTATTTGTTTTCATGCTTGTCCTTAGGCTGGGATTTACGAGTACAGCTTAGTACGAGTCGCCTCGGAGTTTGAAAATTATGTCCTACGCACCTTCCAAAGCTCCCAATAAGGCCGTTATTTTGGCAAATACGAATTTCGATCCATAAGAGGCGCTCAGATTTTTTTCGTGGATTTTACCACAGGTAATGAAGGAGCTCTGGGTATTTCTTTTCGAGGTTTGGGCGATAATTGATGGAGCGATCGTTTAGCGGTTGCCAAGGCGTTTCAATTTCAAACTCCGAGGCGACTCGTGTTCGCCTGTACTCGTTAACTCCAGCCTCTCTAGTATACGTGATCTGAACAACTATTTCACGCCCGTTAGACTAGAGAGGCTGAAACGAGCCTAGCTTGTCCTATTTGTTCCACGCGGCATCTCACGGCTTCGTCAGAACGCCGGGCCTTGGTCGCTCTAAGCGCTCTCGTATCTGGCCCTCTCTCATGGTTGTTTGTGTCGTGCTTGACGGAGTTCAAGATGAGCATAGTAGTGTTTAGCTCTGTTCAGTCTTGACACTGAGTCAGCATCCCATCTCAAAAAAAACATGGATTCAAAGTACGGTTAGCAAATGGTGATTTCCTTGAGACCGAATGGCGATATCCATGACTTTCTCCAGTCCTGGCTCATTGGCTGAATATCACCCAGAAAAAAAGAAGCTAAAAATTCAAAGTGATTTTCCGTGAGATAAAAAAGATACGCGGAGACTACGGTACGACACCGACGCAGACGTGATCGTGGCATCCAAGAAACCTGGTATGTCGTCCAGCCAACGAAAAACATATACATCCTCCTCCTTCTCCTACTACGAAACGAGCGTACCAATTTTCAGTCAAATTTTCGAGTGATGAGACATGATCGATGTTTGTCCGAGGATCGACGATCGTTGACTCCTGTCCTCCGTCCGCCTCGTCTGGAAGAGAAATTCTTTCCTACCAATGGATCAGCCCGCGCTTTGTGTTTATCCAGGCCTCGAAACCGACATCCTTAGGCTAGACATGTCGGCGCTACCTCCCGTAGAAAGGAGGCAGGTCGTCCGACCCCTAGGTGCAGAGCCGAAAGTGAAGACACCCGAATGGATGTGGGTTATTCCAAGCACCGAGGACTTGCCCTTTCTTCCCTGCTCAGGCGCCGACGTCATGATTCGGCAGGAATACCACGATCTGCTTTCCGCGATACTTTGGTACTTGTACCGCCAGTCGCAGGTTGCGCAATTACGGCGGGACTTCCCACACGCATCCTCACCCTCTCAGTAAGTCGTTCGATTCATTTCCAAATAGTGAAATACTACTTAGGGTTTTCAGGGATGACAATCTCATGGACGCAGACGAGCAGAATGTGGATCCAGATCACCTGTGCATACCGAGCAACCGCGCAAAAATATCTGAACAAGATACCTTGCTGAACCCGTTTCACCACCCGATTTATGGCCATTTTTTCCGGAAGGGCAGTGCAGTGGTCATCACTGGGCTTCCGGGCATAGGTTTGTTGTGTCCTTGCCCCTCTGTATCGTCGACTTGTTGATCGAAACTCGTTGTATTGCAGGAAAAACGTTTTTCCTCTCCGCCATATTTCACCTTCGCGTGGCGAGCAAGCTTCCAGCCGCATATATGCGTTCCAGAGACCGGATGCTCGTATACGACGGCCACCAACTGTTCGTGCTCCAGGAACCAGCTCTGGTGAAATTCGCCGTACCAGCGGATGCCTGGATTCTGATCGATTCTGACGTCGAATTTTCGTCGCCTCCCCAAGAGGTGGCGGGGTCGGAGCGATTTATTGTTCAGGCAGCGTCTGGTCGCCCGGCCTGGGCAGAGAAGATCAGGGGCCCGTACACTTTCTGTTTGATGGCGCCTTGGACGCTAGACGAGCTACACACAGCGTATTGTGATTCGTTCAACTGAAACCTGTCTTCTGACACCTACGACTAGATCATCCCTCCAATCCCGCGTTTGCTCGGGCAGGCACATCGAGGAGTTTTTCAACAGGTTCGGGGGCTCAGCGCGGCACGTGTACCAGGACAGTCACGATCTCCCCGCATTCGAAGCCCTAGTCGACGCATCGATGGGGCAGTTGGATAGCAAGGCCGTCCACAGAGCCATGACCCACTACTCCCCGGCCATCACATTCGATAATCCCGTCGGGCACCTGCTCATCTCCGCGCTGCCGTTGACCGATAGGGATCGGGCGAAGTTCCAGCTCAGGCCGCTGACGCCTTACCTCGAACTGAAGCTGGTAAATCGACTCAACACGAACTGGGACTTGGCGCGGCGGCAGTTGTATGCCATCAATGCGAGTAGCCCGATGCCTGGGTGCAGAGCCACGGCCAGGGACCTGCTCGGAAGATATCACCACGTGTTTATTGGGCTCGGGGGGCAGTGGCGGCTTCGCCAGTTTTCCAGAGTGGACGGAGACGGCTCCGAAGTGTCCACTTCGAAAAGAAATAATATATGGCGCGCCTTTGACGAGGACTCGGACTGGGTTCTCGACGCACACGACACAGTGTCGATTTTTCGGAAACCCGTTACCTCGCGTCTGCTGCGCCCGAGCCGGAGCCTTAGGCGGGAGGAGTTCGTCCGATTGACGACGGTCACCTTTCCCCTGGCAAACGACCCCACGCTGGTGGAGGACTGGTTCTATCGGCCTCTGAAGACGGATATTTCTGTGTACGTCGACAGGGAGGCGCATGGGGTGTTATTCCACGTCCCGACTCAGAGCGATGGCAAGCAGCCGCACGTTATGGACGATAGAGGCGGTTTTCGTGCATGGTTCGAAGAGCGGGGCGTTACGAAATTCACGTATGTTCTTGTCAGCGCGCCGAATGCGGAAGACGCCCACGCCCCAGAGATAGAGGTGCCCCGGGACCACGAGGCCAAGTTTGATGCTTTTTTCCAGCTTGTGCTGGAGTATCCTGACTCAGCGTATACTTGATTCCGATGTCGATTCGATAGTTTGATGCTCTTACAAGGGCTGACACTGCGCTGCGTAGAGGGAACGGGTTATGATCTTCTTGTAATTCATGATGCTACGGCTACACTTTAAAGCTTCCGCACAACGAAATCACCCGTGTTAAATAGAAATACAAGTAGTAACAGTACTAGGTCTCCCAATGAGACGGACGAACAACCGTGCTTCTCATTGTCAACCTCTGCGACACGTCCCAATTTTTCTAAGTTGCTTCGGAGCCAGACTTAGCACTCGAGCCCCAGCGTCAATGCAAAAAAAATCGAGATTCTTCTTCGGAATTGTATGACTACATACATGTCTCATCGTCTGTAATTAGCGGGTTCGTCATCTGCATCATCTGCCCCGCGTCCGAATCCATCTCGAGCTCCATCTCCATCTTCGAGTGCTACAATGACAGATAGGCGTTTACTTTGAAGCCGGAAACATGTCACGGCGAAAATAGTTGCAAGTAGTATACGAAAATAAATGAGATGTCTACCAGTGGGAGGACTCGGGGAGCGGGATGTGGGCGACTGCGGAAGCGGAAGCGACTTGCCGTTCGGCGATGTCGGGCTGGATTGAACTTGAAGCGGATATGCCAATGTATTGGAGTTCAAAACCTTGAATGAGTCGGGCTAGGATGGCGTCGAGAAACATCATGGAGAGAAGTCCGGAGTTTAACGGATGCCAACTATGTAACATGTCAAAAGCCAAGTTCAATCTCGCCAACAAGATGCATATGGCTGAAAATATCATACCCTGGATCGATCCGGAGTTTTTCGGCGGTTATTGAAGGGGTTGATCCGACACAGACACAGGTCTGCACAGGTTCGAGGGAGCCTGCGAAATCCGTGAATAAGGGCGGTCGAGAATGTCCGTGGCGGCGAATGACCAACATTCCGCAGGACCTCCGGCAACCCACTATGAGGCCAGTTTTTTTCGACCGAAAGAGTTTTCAAGGAAGGAAAAAGAATGGATATTTCGCGATGGTCCCAATGAGGAAACGTACGGGCACAGTACCTACATACACCCGATTGTTACCCGCTTTTAAAATCGACGAGAATTCGGAAAATATGGTGTTCGAGCCCTAGAAACAATTTTAGCTCCTTGCGGCGAGTTGAACAAGCATCAAGTCCTTGGAACCTGCATAAGAGCGGTCTAGAATGCCCGTGGCGCCAATGACCAACATTCCGTATGGGCCGCATTAATGCAGTTGAACTGATAGGAGCGAGCGAGTAAGTAAGTTGAGTAGATGTGATGCATGAAGGCGGATGCGAATTGACTATCGGATGGGTGGGGCCACAGAGACTACGTCGACCGTACAACTGAACCTTATATCAACTGAACGAAGGTTTGGTTCCCGCGCGGTGATCGACGGACAGGGAGTAATGAAAAAATACATATGGAGGTTGAACAATTAAAACCGCAGTCAAATCTCAGTCAGTGGCGCGCATTAATAGTGCCGCTGAGCAGACTTTAGTCTGCACCAGACGAACCCAGAGGCTTGCAAGAGGTAATAGCGAGTGGAGGATGCGAGGTTGCAGGCTGCAATAAACCCGTGTAGCAACGATCAGATCCAGCGGTGGGAAAGCAGAAAAGACTGGAAGTAGAGAAAGCTCTTGAAGGTGCAATTAAAGAGAGAAATGCCAAGTAGAAAGAACTCAAGGTGTCCTCAGACACTGAGGGAGAAAAGGGCGAGATTTTCGGAGTGACATCGGCAGAAGGGTCGCGTTCGGCAGATCACAAGATCGCTTACTCCTGATCTCGTTCACGGAGCCCCACGGTCCTTTGGCCTCGACCACCACCACCGCTTTTCGTTCCTTCCTCTACGACTCCCCTGGGACGATTTCTACACGCTCCCCCGTCTGGGACACGTTCACCGGTCGAAAAAATGCACACCCTACCCGTCGCTCTTTTCATTTGGGCTGTGTGCCATATTAGCTCTGTTCATGGGTATGTTAGGCCCAGGCAAGATCGTGAGTCGAGCTTGATAGTTTAGCATGTTTCCATCTAACGATGCTACTCAGCTTCAGATGTATCCGCCGCCCAGCCGGCGATTGAGATGCCTGCATTCAGCTTCAATAGAATCGCAGAGTTCACAACATGCACACCGGCTCCAATAACCTGGTCGTATTCGCCCGTCACAACCAACGACGTCTTTGAGCTGACACTGTTCATAACCAATGACGGTGTCGTTCAGCCCGCTCCTCCATCGTCGACAACGACTGGGACATTCGCTACCCCCATTCCCAGGGCCATGCACCGGCGGGACGCCACCACCCAGCAACTTAACTCAGATCCTATCGACCCCCTCGTGCGGGCTTTCACTTGGAACTCTGTCAATGTGACCGCGGGATGGTACGAGCTCACCGCGACACTCAATTTGCCTGGTTTTTTGAAAGAATCCGTGGCGTTCTACGTCCAAAACGGCACCGATGTCTCTTGCTTCGCGGGCCCGCCCTCCTCCTCATCCTCGACCCCGGCGGACCCCACATCGTCAGGCACATCGTCAGGCAGCCCCACCACGACTGGCGCGGCCGAGACATCTGGAGTAACGCTGCCTGTCACCTCAGGAGCTTCCAAGGTGAACCGCGGCGCAATAGCTGGAGGAGTGATCGGTGGGCTCGCAGTCGTGGCCGCGGTCATCGCAGCATACTTTTACTTCCGGTATGCCTCCGCGTCCACCGCGTCCGGGGGATCCACCGGCCGTCGGGCTCCGCGTAAATGGGCCGGTCTCGACTCCACCGACTCCAAGACCAGGGCCTACCCCGCGGCCTCGCGCTCCGCTGGAGCTGCCAGCGACCGCCACCACTCGCAGTCCGACTCCATTGGCCCGATGCTCTCCTCGCGCGACAGCAATGTCTATGTGATCGGCACGGTGGGTATCGACTCACGACCCTCACGAATACACGACGCACTCGAGGAGGAGGACGAGGTCAACTCGTACTTCTCCCCCTCGCAAGAGAAGATCGCGTCCCCGCCGCAGCTGCGCTCGCCGTTCTCCGAGTCGGGGCACGGGCACGACATCGACGAAGCCGTGCCGCTCGACTATATTGCGCCTCTCCCGGGGACCACCGGGGGCGACGGCGTCACGCGCAACTCGTCCACCTCCACGTCCTCGTATATGAACAACAACTTCAGCCGCCCGCGCTCGCACCCGAGTTCGCCGTACGCCTCTCCGACGACGACGGGTGAAGGCCCGTTCAGCGACGCCCTGCAGAACTCCTCGCCGTCGCTCGCGGCAGGGCACGACTCCATGGCGTCCACCGCGTCCGGCTCCTACCCGCCCAGCCCCGCGTTCGCGTCGGGCACCTCGCAGTCCGAGTCGCCCGTGCGCCGCCCGTCGGTGAGCCCCGCCGAGGGCGCGTCGACGCGACGCACGCCGCGCAAGCCCGTGCCGCAGTACAACCTCGCCGACCCCGCGCTCGCCGCCTCGCCGCCGCCCGTGCCCTCGCCGCTGCCGCCGACGCTCGACTCGGACAGCAGCCGCGAGGGGAGCCTGCGCGGCGGCGTGGGCGCGGACCTGCCGCGGCTGGTGCACAAGGGGAGCTTCGGGGACGGGCGGCCGGTGCACTACCTCATTCCGGATATGCCGCCCCCGCCGCGGGACTGAGACTCGCTGTATTCAGGAGAATGAGATCGAGCCAGTCAATCTCAATCTCGCGGTCCCCGTTCGGCTCGGTGGCTTCTCTGTGTTGTGTGTGTACTGTATTGCATATGTCGCCATCTCATTTATCTCCTTGCTTACTTATTCCGTTCCGCTTGTTTACGCTTACGCTTACCCTATTAGTTACTTATCCACTTGCATTTCGACCCTGCATCTTGTGCACTTTGCTTGCCAATGCCCCCATCTGCATGCATCTCTGCCATCTGCCATCTTCTGCATCCTACACCCTACCCACTTTTTCGCTGTTATCCTGTTGCATTGTATTGCAAACCAAACCAATCGTCCTTGGTGTCGGATGGATGGCTGGACGGAGGATGGACGTACTGTAGGGATTCGACATCCCGCATGCGCGTCTTGTACGGACTATTTAACGCCTTCGCCCACGCAGACACCTCACCTTATAAACTCACTTGTACCCTGCTGTATCACACCGTACAATAACAATTACCAAACCATGCATTACACGGTACCTATTCACGGAGACAAGTCGTAATTCAAGAACACATTTTAATTTGTTGTTTTTTGTGACGGTTTCTGGAGGCCGGTCTATGTACATATGTACATATGTGCAGTGTGCTCGGTGAATGTGAAGCGCTCGAGACGTCTCGGTGAATATTCAGTATTCTGCGGCGCTCAGAAAGCGACTCTGACAGTAGTCTCTCGAAGAAATCCCATTCGACAAAGCGCACTGAAGCTTGAACTAGCGCATCTCAAGAGGCAAGACGAGGGGAGGCGGCGGTCGGGACATGGGGTGCTCACACCGCGCGACGAGAGGCCTGGTAAACGAGAGCGTCGCTAGCAGTTGTCAATTGGACATCAGTTACAGTACAATCGGCGACAAGCCGTACACATGCATGCTACTGGAGGCCAGGTCACTCCATGTCGATATCCCTATCCCTATCCGTGCGGTGGTCTTCCGATTCCGATTGCTCTTCGACGCCGATACTGCCAGCAGGACGCCAGACATTCCCCGACGTGGCTTTCCACAGCCGGATGCGGCCGTCGTTCCCCGCTGAGGAGAGCACAGTTCTGGAAAGATTCCGTCATTTAGCTATTCTCTTGGACGGAGAGGCTAAGTGACAAACCCAGTGATATTCCATTCTACCCTCCCCACCGCCGACCTGCCGGAGTGCGTGTGAGGAATAGATGAGATGAAGGCGAAGGAGCGTAACGCACTTATGCTGCTCGAAATCCGCAACAATGCTCGCCGTCCACTGTCCATCGCCATCCTCGAGGACGTCCCCGGCCCCAGCCATATCGTCGTCGTCCGCCTCCTCGCCGGGCTTCACCCGCCAGATGCGGACGTGCCCGTCTCTGCTCCCCGTCGCAATAAGGTGGTACGACCGCCCGCAGGACGGTGCCCACGAGACGGACGTGATCGCAGACGCCCCCGGTCCGCCAGCATCTGGCTCCCCCGGCGCGCCTACGCCTTCCGCAGCCGGGGACGGGTCGAGCGTCAGGATGGTCGTGGGGCGATTCGAGGACTGCAGCTGGATGATCTGGATGAATTATTAGTGGGAGCGGGACAGCACGAGTTGAAGCAGCAGAGGACGGAGGCTCACTTTTATGACACCGGAGGTGCCGGCGCCCGCGGCGATAATCTCGCCCCAGTAGCGGTCTTTGCACCATGAGATGCACCATCCGCCGTCGGCTTCGCGGTTTCCCAGCCCAGATCGCGGCTGCGCAGATGAGCTCTGCTGGAGGCCTTGTTGGAGAGCTTGTGCGATGAGAGGTGCAGAGGCACCGTCGAGGCTTGAGCTGGTTTGTGTCGGCGTGGCGAGCGCGTTCGTTTGCTGCGCGCGCGTAAACGGGGACACCGATGGGCTCAGCGGCAGGGCTTGGACGTCGGCTTCTTCGGAAAGCTGCCAGGTCGTTAATGATGGCTGTTCCAGACATTCATAGATTCGGAGGTGATTGTCGGAGGAGATGGACGCCTGTGTGGTGTTAAGAGTGGAGAACAAACGACAAAATATGGACGCACCAGTTTCAAGCCAAAGTGGTGAGGCGCAAACTCCACGCATCTCACAGTTCCTCGCGCCTCAGGTAAGACTGCGCGCTCGATCCACCTGGAAGTAGAAGGACCAGGTGTCTGCGATTGCGACGCGTGTTCGTTCCCGTTCCCATTAACCGCGACTTGTTGTGAATTGGGAAGACTAACTCCCGAGGTCTGCTCCCAGACTTTTACGGTTCTGTCGAAGGACGCAGAGGATATTATGGTGCCGAATTCGGGGTGTGCCCAGCTGATTTTGGAGACTGCCGCGTCGTGGGCCTAAATAAATTCATGAAACAAAGTCTTGACATTTCCCAGGGTCGCAAACCTTCCAGTCGTCCTCCAGAGCCCAGCTCCCGTTAGTTTCGTCCAATTGCCAGAGCTTTATTCTGATTCAAATGAGAAACTTATCGGAAAAGGCTAAAGTCAAGCAGACCGTTGATCCAGACTACATGTCGCGAGTCGGAGACCGTAAAAGTCATAAGACGCGTCGGTGACTAGGTCACCGTGCGCGTTGGGGATTATACCAGTTTGAATCATGGTAAATCTGCAGCAGGGTGGTTGATGAGAAGAGGCCGTGGGATAAGCTGACACATCTGCCGCGAGCACCGACCCATCGGAAACGCCTTTCAACTTACACCATAACCGCCGCGCTGCGTTTGGGTTGGGATGTAGGGCGGGCCTGCGAATTGCCTAATACTCTGCACCACTTCATTCGATTTCTAGCGCAGAAGAATCCCCGAGTCGCGCGACACAGTTTCAGTCCAAGAACAAAGACAATCACGCTTTGTTTCCACGTCCGAAACCTTGTCCTGGTGTGCTACTACTTACGTATCTAAGCCGCCCACGCCCTGGCTTTTAAGAGGGCTGCTTTGCTATCTAGTGACTCTCACCTTCTCGACTTCACATCATGAGCCGAAAATTCACCCAAGGCACTAGCAGGAGCCTCAAACTCGAGGATTCTGAGTTCAAAGCCTTTCTTGCCACCCAAAGGCCTCTTCTTCCGCCCAATCCCACCCCTCCCCGCCGGCCGGTGAATTCGGAGCCCAAGAGCCGCAAAACCGCAGAGGGTTCTGAGCTCAAGGCCTTCCGTGCCACTCAACGGCCTCTTTCTCCTTTCAATCCCAGTCCTCCCCGCAGGACAGTGGCCTCGGAAACCAAGAGCTCGAGCCGCAAAACCGCAGAAGATTTTGAGCTCAGCACGTTCCTTGCCACCCAGAAGTCCTCTGCCCCACCTCCCCGCAGAGCAGGGAATTCAGAGGAAGAGATACCTCTCCCAGATGCTACCCGTGAAAGATCTCTAACGCCTGCCGAAGCACAAGTCGCCCTGAGAGATCTGTTCGCCGGGGACACCAACAATTCGGGCACCTTCAACAACGATGCGGACGATACTGTCAGCGGATTCCGCGACGGATTCCGTTTATTGCCCCACCAAGTTCCGAGTCGCGCTTGGATGCGCGACAGGGAAGATTCCACAAAGAAGAAGGCTGGTGGCATCCTCGCTGACGAGATGGGGTAAGTATGGGTCGACATCATCCGCCGGCGCCTTTGTCCAATGCTAAATATCTGCAGGATGGGAAAGACGATTCAAGCGATGGCGCGTGTCATCGACGGGCCGCCCACCAAAATTGACCGAAAGGATGGTTGGGCGGCGGCTACTTTGTTCGTTATGTTCTTCTCTTCAGACCTAGATCGATTGATAATCAGTCAGGGTGGTGTGTCCTCTGGCCGTGATGCAACAATGGGACAGCGAGGTCAAGAAGTTCACCTTCGGATTGAAAGTCGTCCAGTATCACGACTCCAAGCGCGGAAAGCTTGCCGCGCAGCTTCCTGAAGCGAATATCGTGCTGACTACGTACGGCGTCGTGTGCTCAGAGCACTCGACCATGGATCCACACGATCGAACACAAGGTTCGGTACTGTTCACGACCAAGTGGTGGAGGATCATTCTAGGTACACATTCTTTCATTTTGAGTTCAAAAACACAACTTATGTATCGTCGATTTTAGATGAGGCGCATACGATAAAGAACAGGAAGACCAAGACGGCCGAAGCATGTTGGAATTTACAGGGCAAATTCCGATGGTGCTTGACCGCGACTCCGATGTACGTGATTTTCAATAAAAAAACTTGAGAGTATTTTGTTTTACATGTACTATAGGCAGAACGAGGTCGCCGAATTCTTCCCCTTGCTCAAGTTCCTGCACATCAAGCCGCTCAACGACTGGGAGCGTTTCAACCTCCTGATAGCTAAACCGATCTCCAAGGGCCCCGGCGCCAACTTGGCCATGAAACGTCTCCAGGTATGTATTTACTGATTTTCTATTTTTCAAGCCGTCCAGAGCGCTCGCTGATGTCCCTGGTTCAGGTCGTTCTGACGCATGTGATGTTCCGCCGGACCAAGGCCGAGGTTGCGTCGGTCCTCAAGCTCCCCGCGCGCACCGTCGTTATTCTCCCTTGTGAATTCGACGCGTCAGAGCAGCAATTCTACACGGCCCTGAAAACCAACGTGCAGACTCTGCTCAAGAGGATTCTGGCGAAGAGCGAAGGGGCGGTGTATATGAATATTCTGGTGCTGTTGTTGAGGCTGCGGCAAGGTCGGTTCATTTACCTAAAATTTTGTAGTTTGTTTGGTGACCGTTGGTTGTTCCAGCCTGTGACCATCCATGCCTCGTCTTGGACAATTATACAGACGAGATGGACGATATCGCGCCAGAGCCCCTCAACATGGCTGCAGATGCAGATTCGGACCTGGAGGACGACATCGGCAAACCTAAGTGCGAGTTCTGCATGACCCGGTGGGTTCATTCCTCGCCGACTCCTCGCACAGCCTGATAAAAAATGATGTCGGTAGATTAACCCGCCGGAATACCGCCGACCAAGCGTGGCCGGGCCACTGCATCAATTGCGCCGCATTCAAAGTACAGGCTGAGAACCTGCGCAGCTCGAAGCGCGCTTCTGCGAAGATACGCACGATCGTATGGCTACTCCAGCATATCGCGAAGGAATCGGGCGGGCAGGAGAAGACCGTGATATTCTCGCAGTTTACTGCGATGCTGGATATCATCGAGTCGTTCCTGATGGTCATTGGTATCGACTTCGTTCGATGTGAGATACTGATGTTACAGACTCGAATATTTAGACGGGATGCTGACTTTTTTCTTCTAGACGATGGAAAGATGTCGATTAAAGAGAGAACAGAAGCGCTGGCAGAGATTAGTACAAATCCCCGCAAGACAGTTATTTTAGTTTCTTTGAAGGCCGGGGGCGTAGGTATGTCCATGTCATCACCGCCCTTTGGAATTAATTGCACGAGACGAACTTACGATTTGAAGGACTCAACCTGACGGCGTGCAACCATGTCATCCTCGTCGATATGTGGTGGAAC
Source organism: Mycena albidolilacea (assembly GCA_029282495.1). Lineage (NCBI taxonomy): Eukaryota > Fungi > Basidiomycota > Agaricomycetes > Agaricales > Mycenaceae > Mycena > Mycena albidolilacea. The sequence goes on along the minus strand of JARIHO010000048.1, from coordinate 847,161 downwards.
CCCGCTGTGGAGGTAGGCATGCATCTTCTCCCTCGATCGCATCCCCAACGAAAGCACCTGAATAAATAATAGGAACAAGCCTTCGACCGAACGCACCGCGTCGGACAGACGCGCAACGTCCACATCTACAAGCTCAAGATCGACGATACGGTAGAGGATAGGATATTACAGGTACCTTCAATTTTCTACATAGACCACCGACTTGCGTTAATTTACTATGCTCCCAGCTGCAAGAGAGTAAACGCCAGTTGACAGAGATGGCTCTCAGCGGCAGTCACATAAAGAACAAGCAGTTGGGAATGCACGAACTGCTTCAACTGTTCAAGTAAATTCGATTACATAGTAAACAATGTATGTACAAATGTTTTGGAAACTTCGACTAAGTTACTCGATTCAGGAAATGTGGGGGCTCGGGCTGGGTTCGGGGCTGGACATGGCTACTATATGTCCCAACGAACCGGCTTTGACCGTTTAGTGATCATGAGCAATCCATCACAAACGGAAGACCGCACTATTGAACGGAAGACCGCCGAACCACTCGAAATTACAAACTTGTTACAAAGTGTAACGGCATCGAAGGACCAAGAAGCAGCCCCAGCGTCACCAACTTCGCCTGTGATTCCAGAACCCCAATGCGGACAGAACCGAGCGCGGGGCGCGCCGCCACCATCGTCCTCATATAAATTCAGAGCCTGAAGTATTCGATAGTCTCGTTATAACCATGAAGTAAGTTGCGATCTCATCACCTGGATATCATATTCATCGCGATCCACGCTAGAGTCGCTGCAATCCAAGCCGAACCCGCCTGGTGGGACCTCAAAGCAGGCGTCGCAAAGACAATCTTGCTCGTCAAAGAAGCCGCCTCTAATGGCGCTGAGCTCGTTGGATTTCCCGAATCGTTCATTCCAGGCTATCCGTTGGCTATCTGGGCTCGGCCCTTCAATTCCTCCTTCCTGTTGAAATTTCAGAAGAACTGTCTCTCGGTGCAATCCGAGGAATTCAAGGAAATACTGGCTGCGACGAAAGAAGCTGGGATCTGGTATTTAATTCCAATGCCGATTTCATGGGAGCGAATTCAAGAAGTTGACAGGGTCGTTCTTAGATTTTGTGAGATAGATGGCCGGAGTATGTATGCATCTCAAGCAATCATCAACTCGGAAGGAGTACCGGTTTTGCATCGGCGAAAGATCAAGGTGTGTTGAGTTTGCTCCGACAATGATATTTGTGTACAACTCTGCTAGGCCACGGGAAATGAGCGCACGATTTGGGGAGATGGTCCAGGTCCGTTGCTTGTCTTCAAAGTGTTATACACATCGTAGTATACTCATCGGTCCTTGGTTGACATTTACTGTAGCCGACTCTTTTCAAACCGCCGTCAAAGGGCCTGGGGGAGCAACGATTGGTGCTCTCAGCTGCTGGTATGGTTGAAACAAATTCCAACGATGTTGTTATATTTAAGCTCATGGCAGGGAACATCTTCAGCCCTTGTTGCGATTCCACCACTACAGTTTGGGAGTGCAAGTGCATGTAGCCAGCTGGCCATACTGCGACTCCATTGCTAATGGCGCGCCGTCTAACTTTTCGTCTGAAGCGGGGACTGTCCAATGCAAATTCGCAGCGTTGGAAGGTCAGATGTTCGTTATTTCGAGCACTCAACTACTCAGGCGCGAGAATGCGGAACTTTGTGGGTCCGTACTCGCATAGTGGCTACCAATCATCATTTGACTCACTGCAATCGCAGTGTCAAGGGTACTGGGATGTGGGAAATGCCTGTAAGCCAATTTTTTATTCAGATTTTGTTCGCGATATCTAAATTCTTGTCAGATGGGAGGAGGATTTGCGGCAATCTACGCTCCGGATGGAACCCAAATCACTCCAACCGTCCCACCAGACGAAGAGATTATTCTTTATGCGGACATTGATTTGGATGCGACACGGATGGCGAAACTCGTTGGTGATCCAGTCGGGCATTGGTGTGTTATTTCTCGTTTTTTGTGCATAGAAGCTGATCTTGTTAAGTAGCTCTCGGCCTGACCTCCTGTCTTTAAACGTGAACGCTCGAGTCAATTCTCTTGTGTCGTATGATGAGCAGCGAGACTACACTCTCTTGAGTCGAATTACATGATGAACCGAGACTTACTCGTCGCCGATTGTGATAAATGTATTCGAATGCACTTCGGAGCTGCTGCCGCTTACAATATTTTTTACCCATGTTACTTTCTTACCCACCTTGAGTGCCAAATTACCCTACCAGAGCTTCTGAATATTTTTCTTCTCATAATGGGCGACTACCTTTGCAACGGAATTTGTAGTCGAATTTCCGATATTCGGAGAATTTCGGCCGGAGGTTTCGGCCGTCGGAAGAAAGCTCGCCACTTGTTGTTCCGCTTTTTTGCAGACTTGCAGACTTGTTGCTCTTGCTTCTATTGCTTCTCTTACCGTTTCTGAATCCCGCCTTCAAATGCCAACACAATCGCCCGGTTCCTAACCCCCGGGGTTAAGAACCCAATTTCTTGGTATCGTCATAGGGTTGGCTGCTATGAGCACTGCAACTATGTCCTCATATTCACGACTCTTTTGGATAAATGCTGGACCAAGCTTATTTAATTGAAACACTCACGGAACATATTCTTGGACCAGTCTTGGGCGCTCCAGGGCGGTCCATATATCCATTGCCAAAGCTGTACAGCTCAGCATAACCTTATTCAGAGCCACCATGACCTCCACTCCCACTGGCACCGTGTCCCTTCCACCTCTCTCTGTTGACGCCCTCCTGCACGCTCACGCATCTGCGCAGGATCCGAAGCTCGCAGCACTGGAGCAGGCCATCGGGGAGCGTGTTGGGCTCAAGTCGAAGAATGAGCAGCTGTGGAAGCTCATCGAGAAGCAGCGCGCGGGGTATAACCAGCTCATTCAGGAGTTGGAGCGTATGCGCTCGGAGCGCGATGCGTACAAGATGAAAATCGGTGCCCTTATTCACCCGGACGAGCGCAAGGCGGGCGGGGCAGTGGCGTCATCTACTGCGGATGCCCGCGACGACCCGGAGACCCCTTCTACCGCTCGACCTCGCCACGCTTGAACGGGGGCGCTCTCCATCCGCGCCCATGTACTTCCACTGTCCTGGTCGTCCCCATATCCCCATCGATCACGGATTCCCGAAACCCGGACACGTCTCGACCCTCCCACCTCCATCCGGCCATGCGCCACTACATCTAGAACTCGATCCCGCTTCCCCGGGGTGGTTTAGGCCTCCCATCGCCGACCAGTGTAACACAATATCCTAGAGCTGTACTACTTCTGATCACTAGTGCAATGTACTACCAGTCTTGTATCAATCTATGATATCAACCACCTACTTGACGGATATGAAAGAGCTGGGCGTGGCTAAGTGATATCCGCGACCATCCCGTACTTGCATCGACATGGCGGCAACGGTGGCAAAGCCTTGAAGATATGGGAGGAAGGATCTACGTGCAGGGTGTCGTCTCCCGCCTGGCCGTGAATACAGAGAGCGGAGAAGGAAAACCGATGGAAGAGGACACCTAAGCCGCAACTCTGCGGTAGCGCAGACCACTCACTATCTGGCTCCTCGATGCGACCTCGATAATTGTGCCCAATGATTCTCTCAAGCGAGGGCAGTGATAGCCTAATAGGATTCCGACGTGAAAGGGATACGACTTCATTCATTTCCATTTTACTTTTCCTGGTGCCGCTACTCTACTTACTAGATAGCCGTCGACTCATCGGAATTAAGAATGAGCGTCGCAAAGAAGCGAATTATCTCAAGGAACGCCTCCGCGCCCAGAGCTGCCAAGCGTGTTCGCCGTTAGCACAAACCACGACAAAAACTGGCCGTGTTACGCACTCTCGTTCACGGTGTGTGCGCCGCTCATGCCGCCGTCCTTGCTCCCAATGATGTTCCTGTGATTGTACCGGAAGATGCTGCGCGAGAGCTTCCAGTAGTACTTGGTGTCTGGAGCGGGTGTTAGTACAATCGCAATGAATATGAGCGCCACCGCGACGCACCAGTATTCCCCGTACTCATACTCGGCGCGACTGCGATCGCATCCTTGCCGGCGCCCGCGAGGTCGAGCCCACGGTGGGCCGCGAACGTGGCCTTGATCGTCCCGGACAACAGCTGATAGGGCTCGCTTCTCTTGCCCGCGAGGGGCGTAACCGGCGCGGGATCGAGCGCCCTTCCGTACGCGTCTATCAGCGTGAGCGTGCCAAACGCGGGTGCATCGGCCGGGGTCTGCGCCTCGCCGAACGCGGTGTACGAGAGATTGAATCGTGCGGCGAGGTCGGCGAGCAGCGCAGTGTCGTGGGCCTTGGTCTCGGCGACCGAGCTAAAGTCATGGTCATCGTATCGTCTCGCTTTTCATCATTTAAGCCAAGTCCGCACCTCTCTGTCGAGAGCCGGTGGTTGATGAGGCACGCCTGTTCAGGCAGCGTGTTGCTCTTTACGCTGCCTACACATCACTCATCAGCATCCTCGTGGCCATATTAGAGAGGACGCACCCTGCACTATATCAATCGCCTGCGTCGTGCCAATCAAACTGTGGAACTGCCGGCTTTCGACGAGTACATCCTGTAGCTTGCTCAGTGCTTTGTCAGAGTTCACCGACCGCCGGACGAGTTTCCTGAGCTTTTTGGGGAACTGCGCGCCGTGGGTCGCGTGGCATTGCACCAGCTGGTACGGGACTGAGGAGCGCGACTGCGAACAAATGAATGAATTACGGGAAGATGAAGAAAGACTTCGAGGAACTATACCAGCTCGGCCTTATAGGGATTATCCTCGTACTTGACCAGCAACGCAGCGAGGATGCCGATCGAGGTGTGAGGCGGGAGTACGGACGAGTCCGCCGGGAGACGTTATCTCCACTTGCACATCCAGATAACCCTTCCCTGCGGCAGCGGGCGTCGCAAAGATAGAGCCATACGCTTCACCGAAACCCTCTGTAACCCGTTATTAAACCTATCAAATATCTGGTCGCGACGCCACTTACCACACTCGTCGAGGATAAATGCAAAGGGCAAGTTCTCGCCGTAGATGCCGCACATCGCGGCGCTAAGTTGCTTGGCACCCTGTGGGCCAGACACCTCCTCGTCGAAGCCGAACGCAATGACGACCGTGCGGGTCGGCTTGAAGCTCTGCGCAACCAGAGTCTCGATCGTGGCCCTGCGTATCGAGGTCAGATCACTCAAGTAAGAAAATTATTACGCCGCCCACAATATCGCAACAACACTACTCTTGTCGTCCGTGCTGCCGCGGCCCCAGACAAATTCACCTGAAAAACGTTATCAGCGACGCGGGCCGAATAGAGATCAATCGGCGACTTTACCGTCATAGTGCCCGGAAAACGGGGGATACGCCCATTCTGTGGCCGGTTAGAGTTGGCACAGAGGAATACACGGAAACCCACCTCCGTAGGTCTTGGGCTCGACCGGTACGACATCTGAATATTGTAGCGATGAGAGACGGAAAGGAAAGACGCGTGAGCTTTACCCTGATGTCCAGTAAGCAGTATCGGCTTGAGCGACGCGTCGGAACCCGTCCACTCGAAGAGAAGACCGTATATATTGACCTTGGTCAGAGACAGCCTCGGATGCCTGCTGCAGTATTAAGTATACGTGCGAATGAGTGGATAGTACTTACACCAAAGGAAATGCCTCCAAGAGGTAGGCGTGAAGCTGGCCGAGCACGTCCCATCGCGGGTCCTGACACTAAGAGCAGGCGGAACGACGCACGGGACCTGCATAGCGCCGGAGAGCAAGTTGATGGCCTTGGTTTTGAAGTCTGGGGTGGCGACGAGACGGCTGATGTTCGCATAGACCTCCACCCCACGCTGTGGTACAAGGGCGTCGACTTGTGGGCAGCCAGTGGCCAATTGAGGAACGTCGACATAGGGCGCGAAATTGACGCGTAGTCCCAACAAAGACAGTAGGATAACGCCAAAAATGAGAGCCACCTGCGTTCTGCGGCTGACAGTACGCGGCGCGAGTAGCGCCCCAGGAGCTATGGGTTGGACCGTCGAGGGCAGCAAACCATCATTCGAGCGTTTCTCTCCTGCAGTCGACATAGGTCGGGTTGAGAGTAACACGACAATAATCTGCCCTAGTTATATGTACGAACCTCATGCTCATCAAGATCCCGCGTATTCCACTGTGCATATGGCGAATTTTCAATTTGAAATAAATCTACCCGCCTGGCGCACAGAACGAGCGGAATACGATGAACATGCGCAGGCGTAGGCCGAATGAAACCAATTTGTGGCCAAATATCGTATACAAGAGCGCGGTGGGCCGCGGCGGCCCACCACTTCGCTTGACGAAGAAGTTGATTGGGATACGCGTCCACGGCAAGTGGCGCCGGAGCGGAGTTTTAAAGGCTTAATTTTGAAGAAATGTAAAATATAAATTGCGCGTTCAACACGACCAACAGGCTGAGGTTGAAGCCGGAAACCAGTCCCCACAAACGAGAGTGAAATAGGTCCAGTGTTTCTTCCGATATACTTAGTGTATCGCAACGTTATTCACCCAAGACTGTGTCGCAACACGTGACCCCGGTGATGTCCGGTGTCAGCCTTTCGCGCGCAAACACAAGTCCGTTCCCCGTCTCATCAGTGTTTTTCAGGTTCCACTTGCACATACATATAAGGCATTGTTAGCGGTATAATTCTACTTTACCTCATACTTACATTCATTCCATTCCGTCATCCCTACGTTATCACTTTCGTTATTCCAAGCTCTTGCTAGCACAGCCTCAGTTACTTTTCTTTAGCTCCGTAACTGAGGCGTGTGTACCTATATTAATCTGACCCACTTACCTTACTAATTATCCTGTAGACTACGCTAACAGGTATATTATTAACAGAGTTACTTTTCTTTAGCTCCGTAACTGAGGCACTACGCTAACAGGTTAAGGAACCCTGAACCGGCATGGCATCAGAACTCGGACTGTCCAGCGCGACAGGAAAACACGCCACCCTGAAGCTAGCTCAGGGGGGAGCAAACTTCGTCTCCTACAAGGAGAAGATGGCCAAGTTTCTGGTTGGCCAACTGGGCTTCAGCAAGCACTTGATGGGTCATGTAAAACCGCCCGCCAAGCCTGCCGACCTCAAGGAGGATGCCGCGAAAGCCGAGAAGGACACGTACGAGACAGCTATGGAAGCGCATGAGGACGAGATGGATGAGTACCTGCAGAAGCAAGCAGCTATTGCGAGCATACTCACCAATTCTTGGCCTGACGGCGTCCACCAACAGCTCCTTGGTATCCGTCCCGTCCACAAACTCTGGTCTTTGCTCTGCGCACTCTTCGAGAACAAGAGCGTCCTCGGTATGGTCGATATTCTGGTTGATCTCCTTCGGATCAAGTGCACCGGCGACAAGGACAAAGACGTACTTGCCGTCATCGACTGCTTTATCAAAAAGCGAAATGAATACATTAGTGCCGGCGGACAGCTCCCCGACGACGTCTATGCCGCATTCCTCATCAAGGCCATGCCCTCCACATATCGCTCCACCATCCTTACCATCGTTACCACAGCGGCGACGATAGGCACTGCACTCAAGTTTGACGTAGTGCGCGCGCAGCTCAAGGAGGCGATCCAGTTCGATGTTGCACAGGCAAACCGCAAGCACGAGAAGGCGAAGGCCATGGTAGCCAAGTTCGAGCGCCACAAGCAGCAGAAGCAGAAACAGCAGCCACAGCAGTCGAAAAAGAAGAAGTGCACCAATTGCTCATATACCGGCCACACCAAGGAGGAGTGCCGGAAGCCGGGTGGTGACATGGAAGGCATCCCGCTTCCGAAGAAGGACAAGGGATCCACGAAGGGGAAAGGCAAGGCAGCGGCAGCAGAGGAGAAGTCATCCAACACGAGCGAACACCATGCATACGTCGCCGCAGCCATCCCCGACAGAGCACTTCGCGCATTTGGCGGGAAATCCATCCATCTCCTCAACACCGGCGCCTCGCAGCACTACAATGGAAACACAGCAAATTTCATCGACATGCGGCCATGCGAGCCGTATCGCATCGAGACCGCGTCTGGAATTGAATACGCCACGCAGATTGGTATGGTGGAGTTCGCATGCAACGACGGCGACGTCGAGAAGATGTTCACGCTCTCGAACACATACTACCTTGAATCATGCACCACCGGTCTCATCTCCCTCATCCGTCTTCGCAAGCACGGCCTCGTATTCAGCAACACCATAGATGGGTATGGTGTACTCACCAACTCAAAGACGGGCAAGGTGATCCTTCGCATCACTGAGCGCGACGGCGTCTATCCGCTGACCACCTGGCACCCAGAGAACGCCAAGGCAGCATCCGCACACGCCAAGTCCACGCGCAAAACCCTCACACATAAAGAAGCGCATCAGCGACTCAGCCACATTGTGCACAGCACCATCGAAACAATGGAGCGCAATGGCTCAGCGCTGGGCTTCGAGGTCGACCTCAGCATGCCAATCGCGCAGTGCGAGGTATGCATCCGAGCCAAAATGAAAGGGATCCGGATTTCTAAAAAGCACCGTGATCCGCGCTTGAAGCGCCCAGGCGAATTCGTCTCTGGAGACCGGCACGAACCACAGCACACGGGGGGTACAATTATTATGGCACCTTTCTTGACGACAATTCCGACCTCGCGTACGTCTACCTTCAGAAAGGCAAGACAGAGGCAGAGACGCTCGGGCACTACAGCGACTTTGAAGCGTCAATGAAGACGCAGCACGGCGTTGACGTCAAGGTACTCGGAACCGACCGTGGAAAGGAGTACACAGGCGGCGCCTTCAACAAGCACCTCGCCTCAAAAGGAACAAAGCACCAGCTCACCCCCCACGACACACCCCAGCTCAACGGCGCTGCCGAATGCCTCAACGGCACCATCACCAGGCAAATGCACGCCCTCCTACTTGCGAGTGGGCTCCCCAAGTCATTCTGGGGCCTCGCGGTCATGTACGTCGTCTGGCTTTGCAACCACACGCCGACAAAGAAGACCGCACCAAAATCACCGTATGAAGTCCTGACAGGCGAGAAGCCCGACCTGAGTCACGCACCAAAATTTGGGTGCCATGTCTGGGTTCGCGTACGTGGCGGGTCGAAGCTCGACGAACGTGGAGTTGAGGCGAAGTGGGTCGGACCCAGCGTGGAGATGCCTGACGGCCACAAAATTTACTGGCCATCAAAGGGCACAGTAACCGTTGGGCGGGACATTCGTTTCGATGACGAAACAACGTTTGCAGGCGAGAAGGACGAGGGGGACATTCCCGTCCCGGGCAGTGAGGAGAAAAATGAGAAAACAGCGCAGTGTGGAAGCGCACGTACCTCCGAGCCCAATACCACCACTCCATCCCCACCAACACCTCCACAGCGTCCTACCACACAGGGGGAGGTCCCTGAATCGTCCTCTACACATCCCACAACGCCGCCGAGCCGAGACCTTGAATTTCACGGCAGATGACATCGCGCCCGGCGATCCCGACACAGCGGCCGCATCCGAGGCCGTGGAGGAGCCTAGTCGACGTCTTCGCAAGCCGTCGGCGTATATTCGCAGCTTGCAGCGTGGAGAGGGAGTAACAAGTGGCATGGGAGGTAGTTTCCGAAAGTACACGCGCAGGCTTCGAGTGGCAAACGATGACGTAAATTCACGCACGTCGATTGCGTATGCAGCTGCCGTGGTCCCACGTTCATACCAGCATGCGAGGAAAACCGAAATTTGGCCAGAGTGGGATGCTGTGATGAAGCAGGAAGTGAGTACACTGGAAGGTCACAATACTTACAGCATTGTCACGCGTGATGAAGCGCGCGATGCTCTCGTTCTTCCGCTCAAGTGGGTCTACGCAAACAAAACGGACGAGGCTGGAGAAATCAAACAGCACAAGGCACGCATTTGTGTCCGCGGGGATCTCCAGAGAAACCTCGGTATTCAAATTGAAACTTTTGCACCAGTTTTGAAACCCACCTCGCGCAATATCCTCCTAGCCGTCGCCGCACATCATGGCTGGCATGTCCACCAATGCAATTTCAAGGCTGCCTACCTCAACGGCATCCTTCCCAAACCCATTTACATCGAACAGCCCGACAGATTCGATTCACTGGAAGCACCGCACGCAACCCATATCTGGAAACTCCACAAAGCGCTTTACAGACTTCTGGAAGCTGGTCAAATTTGGTACCTCACTGTCAGCGCATTTCTCGTTGACGAACTCGGTTACATGCGCAGTGAAGCCGACCATGCAGTCTTCTACCGTATCATGGAGACTGACCGCACATTTATAGGGATCCACGTCAATGACCCAATTACAACGGGTAACAACTTCAACATCCTCACCAAGCTTGAGGAGGATCTCAACCGAAAATTCCCACTCAAGATTAATGGCAACGCTGAAACGCCGTAACAAGAGCGCGCGGCATCTAGTGCTATTTTGCGATTTCCTAGGATCAGTATTTATACAACGGGAAAGCGCTAGCACTTCTGAAGTGTTATTACTAGCACTCAGGACTCTGGCTAGGTGATATAAAGGAGAACTGGAGTGAGCCCAAGCTGCCGGTTGTAGCATCAGATACGACTAGGGTGACGCGCTAGTACGGTCTGACGGCACAAACCATGGGAAAATAACCATAAGCCTACACAGTCAAGGTGCTAGCACCTAGGAAGCGAGACACAGAAGAGTGGTATTGCGAGCACGCTAGTTGGAGGTGCGAGCGGTGAGTCTGGGATCTGAAGGGTAGTAAACTATACGCTAGCAGCCTTCTAGCGGGGGCGTTAGCATGCGGAAACCCTCTAGCGATCGACCCGAGACCCGAAACACAGATGCGAGCACGTGATGGTCGCGACGCGGTCGTGAGTCACAAACAGTGGCAAGCAGGCCGTAGAAGAATAGCTAGCAGGCTATTGGTGCGGATGCGCGGGTCACCACATATGCAGCAACGGATAAACGGACTGCTAGCCGGTGCTCTGACTCGTGCTAGATGACTCCAGGCGGCGGATTCAACTCCGCTTCGTCAGGATAGCGATTCCAGCAGCTGATGGCAAGCTGAGGGATCACTCACGATACCCATAAATGGACGCTAGCGGATCAGTGTGGCTGTTCTGCTTGGCATAGACCCATCATAAAACCAAATGGCAGTCGTTTCATTGGCTGTCGTATTTATCACATCATTTTCACTCATTTATATTATTCATTCTGTTTATCACATGTACCATGGACCTCAGTAGTATAAAGGGAGCACAGAGCAGGCTAGAACCTCAGATTATTACACCCCGACTTTGTACGAAGTTGGTGCAGGTGGTCTCAGGTTGCTAGTGGAGATTGTACACACACTTCACAAGTAGTAGCTTTATTGGAATCAATACTGTTGACTCTGGACACGTCGAGATCTTAAGTTGAGGTTCTAAGTTGTTGGCTCGCGGAGTCTTCACGTATAAAACCAAGGGTGTTCTCTTCGAGAACCAGCTAGCAGTTGCGCTAGCAGCTTTGCCTTCACCCCGATATATTCTTAGTGTGTTGGATCGCCTGCTAGGTGATTGTGTGTTGACTCGAGCCCACTAAGAAGAAGACGGACTAGGTGCCCCCACCTCTAGACCGACTGTAACTTGTCAGTTACTTCGCCTTCACCCCGATATTGACGGAAGCGCTGTCGTAGTGTGTTGGGTCGCTAGCTGGACGCTTATAGTGTCTATTGCCAATACAAAGTGGAAACGTTCCTGTTCTTGGTTAAGGAATAGGTCAGCGGCTTAAGGACTGCCTTGTCGCTTGAGGATTGAAGTCCCCTTGTTGTTAGCCTCAATAGTCTTTGGGTATCCCATTGCAAGGATTTTCACAAACCTACATACTCTGCCCTGGTGCCCTCGATCTAGCGATCCAGCCACCTTGTATCCAACCCATATAACCCTGCCCATCCCAGGTGCTAGCGGTATTGTTGTTGGCAGCTGCGTAGTGCTAGTGCGTTGTTGAACAGCTTTGTTGAAGTCTAGCAGTCGAATTGTGTTTGTTCCAAACCCGTTGGTCGCATACTACGGCCCGGACCCGAACTCACAAAGAGAAGCACTTACATCTTTGGAGGAATAGATTGTTGTAGTGGTGGTTTTGTGGTTGTTTTGTGCAAGCACGAATCTAAGCTATTTCTAGTCGTATATCAAGTGCACCATTTCAACGCGACCCATTATTTGGGTACAGCTATCCACCAGGATCGCGCTGGCAGCACCATCTCGCTCTTGCAGGCATCTTACATTCGTGACCTCGTGGCTCTCACTGGTCAAGAGAATGTGAAATCAATGCCGTCCCTGCTCGCACCTGGTGCACAGCTCGGTCACGAGTTCTGCCCGACCTCGTACGAGGAGAGAGAAGACATGCGCGACGTCCCATACCGCACCACTGTCTGCTCGCTCCTCTGGCTCGCAAATAACACCCGTCCGGATATTGCCGACCCGGTGAGTGTGCTCTTGCAGCTCCTCTCGAACCCAGGCCGTGTCCATTGGGAATCAGCTAAGCGTGTTGTCCATTACCTCAAAGGTACTATCAATGCACAGCTGACTTTCGGTGGCTCGCACATTGGCCTCGAGGGCTTCTCGGACTCCAGCTGGGGTTCTGAGGTTCTCAACTGGTGTTCGATGTCCGGCTACGCATTCACCCTTTTTGGGGGAGCGATTTGCTGGAGTGCGAAGAAGCAAACGGTGGTCGCGCTCTCGACTGCTGAAGCCGAGTACATCGCGATGATGCACGCGATGAAGGAGGCTATCTGGATCCGCCCATTTATGGGGGAGCTCTTCTGTGACATTATCGACCCCACAACTCTTCATGTCAATAACCAGTCCGCGATCGCGATGGCCAAGAACGATTCATTTCACTCTCGTACCAAACACATTGCGCTCCCTTATCATTTTGTTCGCCACGCCGTCGCACACTCCACCATTGCGCTCTCGTGGATCCCATCTGATGCCAACCTCGCCGACCTTTTCACCAAAGGCCTTGACTCAGTCAAGACATCTCGTCTATCTCGTGGACTTGGGGCTGACGGTCTGAGGGGGAGTGTTAGCAGTATAATTCTACTTTACCTCATACTTACATTCATTCCATTCCGTTATCCCTACGTTATCACTTTCGTTATTCCAAGCTCTTGCTAGCACAGCCTCAGTTACTTTTCTTTAGCTCCGTAACTGAGGCGTGTGTACCTATATTAATCTGACCCACTTACCTTACTAATTATCCTGTAGACTACACTAACAGGTATATTATTAACAGAGTTACTTTTCTTTAGCTCCGTAACTGAGGCACTACGCTAACAGGCATGATAGAGCTTTCAATGATTTATTGTTATTTAGAGACACAGCAGGAAATTCCCCTTTACAGATGAAGTGGCAGGCTGAGATATTTGAATGGCAGGTGGCAGGGTGGTACATATATGTCAGCTAGTATGTATACACCCGATCCAGGTTCTGAAAAATGTACCCCACAGGTAAGGAGCAGCCAATGTCGCAAAAACCCTGTTCAGCTTGCAAGGGATTGATATGGCTTGAGACCTTGAAGCGACCTGAAGGGGATTACAAGCCGCTCATGGAGAGGCTTACAATCCACTGTAAGCCGTTTCAATTCCCTTCAAGGTAGAGGGTGGCTTGTGAGGGCTTTTCACAGCTCTTTGGACGTGTGTAGCATATTTTATGAATCTATACCATTAGGTCCTTGATGCAGAAGGTTCCCATGCAGAGTTCATTGTAATCCCAGAGTATATTAATATTGTAAACCACAGGGAAGAGTTGTCGCAGTGTTTAACAAGAAATTGTGGTAATGGATCAAAGTGTGATGTAAGTAGTTCCAGTTTCACTTGTCTCCTAATCGTCTTCCGCTTTTAACACTCTCATCCATATCTCTTTCTTGCTCTCTCAGTCCTTCCCCATGCACCTGTATTTCTTCTGCAGCTGCAACATTCTGTCACCCTCTTTCAGAATGCTCCCAGTTGCCAGCACTTGTGGGGCTCTGTGGGGCCAAGTCCAACCTCGGCTAGGTGTGGGGCAGAGTGGAGCAGCACCTATATAAGAGATGGCCAGGTGAGTTCTTGTATCAACACATCTTTTCTTCTCTTCCCTCCCCTCCACATCAAGTCGACATCAAACTGGGCACTCTGAAGGGGACCCAGGGGCCCAGGCAGATATTCTGGCTCTGCACTGACTCCAAGCATCCGGCTGCATCATCTGCATCAGAGAGGTGAACATGTGATGAGATGGACCTGGTATACGAGGCTGTGCACCATCTGCCATGCATGCTGTCTGTGTTTGCATTGATTCTTGCTGACAGTTTACAGGATGCCATTGAGGATGCCGCTCCCAAACAATCCAATGAACACACTGTTGCGAGTCATCTTATTTTCATATCTGGCTTTATTAATTGTCTTAGGCTGTTGTTAACCCAGCTGCTCATCGGCAGTTGCTCCACACTGATGCAGAGCACGACAATGGATCAGATGGTGACAGTGACTGGTGTTCCCCTTGAGCTCCTGCACAGAGTGGTGGTCCTCGCACCGAGTCCCTGTCAAGAAAAAGAAGTCTGTTAAGGGTGGCGATAAATATTCATATGTATCATTGAACATTCCATACACAATATCTATATTTTTTCTGCTATTGTTGAGCTGGATTTTAGTACATAAAAGGTACATGCAAGCCTGTAATGTCTTGAGACTACCTCAGTGGCTTGTAGGGGCTTTGATGTCATGGCTGTGGATTACAGCGGCTTTTAGGCCTTTTGGTGGATTATACGGACTCAAACTATCTGTTTCAAGCTGGTGAAAACCTTATGACCGTGTACCAGCTTGCAGCCGGACACAAGCTATTGAATTCTGAGCAGGATTTTTGTGACAAAGGCACTTGCACCGGAAGGCAACATTACATGGGCAGCCATTCAGCATGGATGTGGCACCTTGGGTTGGGAAGGGTGACAACATGGGAAGTCAGTGCATGAATGGGTCATATTGGGGTTGAAATCTGGACGAAATGTAGTCTCTCATAGACAAATGCTCTATATGGACCAAGCTCATACCTCGCTGTATAGAGTCTGTTGCTTACTGCAGGGTTGGATTGTAGTGCAGCCTTATTATGTAATCTGGTGCGTGCACGGGTTCAATTCCTGGTGTCCACGGCCTTTTTGTTTCCTGGAAACAGCACATTTTGTGTAGCAGGAACCACCCCTCTTTCTGATACTGCTTCTACCTATTATAATTTTTTCCCCAAATAACTTTTGAGATTTCATTGGTATATCAATGGTTGTGCTCGGCCGAAATTTTGTCTTGGTAATTGCATAATTGAGCTGGGCCACAGCTGATGTTCAGCAGAACAGGTTTTACACATTTTAAAAGATTTCTGGGGGGGTAGAGGGTTAGAAAGGTGGTAATAAATGCTATCTGCTGCAAAACTTGATTGAGTTTAAATGCCCTGGTGTTGAGAGAAGAGAATCAGTGAGAGCTTACATAAGATTACATAATAAGGCTGCACTACAATCCGACCCCCACAGTAAACACAAGACTAGACAAAACATGTCCCAAACATTGATAGAGGTGGAGAATGGACTTGTGTTCACATGTGAAAGGCTGACACTGGACATCACTGGGGTCACGTGTTGTGATATAGTTTTGGGTGAATAACATTCGGTTTCTGATATTGTGCTATCTGGTGTCAAAGGGATGCATTCATTTAGATTTTCACTCTCTGGTGTACATACCCCTATCTAGTACTTCACTTGATAGCCGTTGACTTATCTGCATTGAGGATCAGTGTAGCAAAGAAGCAGATCATCTCGAGCTGCCCATCTGCGATCCACCCTGCCAACCGAGCTTGTTAGGTCAACAAAACTGGACTTCAGCAATGGCATCATGCACTCTCGTTCACAGTGTGCACCCCGGCCATATCCGCATACTCAGTGGCATTGTTGTGGTTGTACCTAAAGATGCTGCATGAGAGCTTCCAGTAGTATTGTGTGTCTTATGGTGAGGTCAGTGCCAATCTCATGGTGATACCGTACATGCAAACTGCAATACACTGTCTTCTGCAGCTGCAGATACATCCTTGATCTTTGATGTTGGATGTTAACAGTCATCATCTCTCCCCTTTGTTGAGATATAGGCCTGATGTACTATAAAGTCGGCAGGCAGCACAGACATCACCAAAACTGGGAGATCTTGCTGATCACCGGTGATTCCTGCAATCACACAACGTGCTGATGATGGATTGCAATCGGTTTGCAAACCCTTCACCTACCATGACAATTGGTCACGCTGGTGAACATTTGCAGAGGTAGTGCAATGTGAGTGGAAGGTTTGTAAGAACTCACACCAAGCTGTGTAAGATTTGCTTACTATCTGTATTTGGTCCTGCCGTCATGCGCACTGAGCTTGCAACTTTGTATTATCATGAGTTACCAGTAATTTGCATGTTCATACAGTATATAGAGGTCAGCTCTGTGAGTCCGTTTGTGCAGGTGGTTGGGTTGTTCTTGGATTGCCATTCTATGTGATTGCAGCTGGCCTCTAAAATGAATCTTCTAGTACTTGATATATGGCCTTGTGCGGTGCGGATGGACTCCAAGGTAACTGTAATTCATTGGATATGGGATGGACAGTGCAAATTGTATCGGCGCGCGAAGATACCATCAACACGTGTGTGGTCTGTGCGCATGTTGATGATTTGATGTGAGCTGATCAAACAACTGCACTTCTTTCTTCTCCACCATCATGCCCCCCATTCCATTCCCTGAATTCTCACCCTTCTCCACTCCTGCAGGCCTCTCCACACACTCCCACCACCATAGTAAAGCATCCAAGCTTCGTCAAAGTCGTCAAGTAACACTGAATGGCCTGGCAGACCTCCAGTGACCTCACCTCTTGACTGTCATCCCACCACCCATCCCCCAACTCCTGCCAGCTCTTGCGCTCTTAGCACTGCTGTCCCACTGTCTGCTCCCTGCACTCCCGTCACTCTGAGAGAGTTAAGTTGTGTCAAGTGGCTTCAATACTTCAGGCTTCAAGTCATCCTTCAAGTGGCTTCGAGCCATTCTCCTTCAACTCTCATAAAGTCGTTCTCCTTCAACTCTCATCAAGCCATTCTTTTTCAAGTTGCATCAAGCTGGTCTTTCACACCGCTTCAAGTCGTTTTCGGGTACTTCAAGGCCTAGTCCCAGACCTCAAATGGTTGTCAAGACTTGGCTACACGTCATGGTCCACCAAGTGGCGCATCACTTCTCTGTGATACTGCCCCTGTGTTTGTCTCTATGACCACACAACTATTATGGACCATCACTGCTGTACTACCAGTGCACTGTGAGGCACCAGGCAGCCTCCTCTCCACGCTGCGACTTGCAGTACCACGCACTGTTGAGCAATGGCTCAATGACCTCACTCACAGGTATATGGTGTGGCATGGAGAATTTTTTCATAATTGTATTGAATTTTGTGTTAATATATCTGCATTTCCTCTATATATTACATCTGAGTCTGCTACTAGGAGATGAAGTGGGGGAGAGCTAAGAGAGCCTGCATATCTGGGTGTAAGTTTGTACACCCTTGCAACACTTTGCAAAGGCTTGCAGACCACGCAAAGTAGGTGAAGATTGCAAGAATATTGGTCTGGTACATACAGGGGTTGAACATCGCATAGCTTTTCTGGGTCTGTTATGGATTTTGATGATTGTGTGGGTCTGCAATGGTATGCATACTGTTAAAATTACTTCCTGCTTTTGGTGATGGATGTGCTGCATGTGTAAAACCTACTTAATCATGTAACACCACCCCAACAGAGTCTCTTCCACTCCTCCGCTCAGATATCTCTTTCCTTATTCTGAACTACTTATACTTGTTGTTACCTAGAGCTGTACCTCGGTCATTCACCTTACTGTACCCATCTGAGGTATGGTTTCTATCCCTTATCTATTGTTCCCTTACTTACCGGTGTTGTAGTATTATTCCTTTTCAGTATTCAATTCAGTCATTCACCTTACTGCGCCTGTCTGAGTATTATTCCTTTTAGGTTATGGGCCCTGTTGCCTAAACTTACTCTTGAATCTACTCAAGTACAGAACAACTCAAGAATTACAATTACTCTGCAATAGATTTGCTGCAAACATGACTTCAAATTCTACCGGTGTGCTGCTGCTCCCAGACAGGGAGAAGCTCGACAGCACTGGATATAGTGGTTATAAAACCAAGATTAAGGCCCTCGCCAAAGCCTGTGGCTTGGGTGGCTATCTTGACAGCACAATTACCTGTTTTCCTGCACCCCCTGCCAGAATGACGACATAGGCCACCACTTCAGCTGATATGGTAAACACTTTGCAAAATGCAGGATATGTAGCTGAGAGGGATTTGCAAAAGCCCTAGCACTTTACCATATTGCCCCAAAAGGCTACTTTCAGGCTCAGATACCAGGCTTTTTGTTGTTTTCTACTGCTGCAGCTGGCGGTAGCTTCCAAAAAGGGGATTTTCGCTTATGTGGGCTCAGTCTGATTTATTTATGGCTGCTGGTAGGCAGAATATTATTTTTTCAGCTTATGGATGTTCTATTTTGGGATGCAGCAACAAAAAAATCTATACCAGATGTGCGTGCTTGGCAGGGGGCTCTTCTGACATGCTGGGAGCAGTACACTTGCCAGCCATGGCTCTAGTTTTCTCTCTCAAAACCCAGGTAAGGTCCTCCACTAACTTACTCTATGCTGGGGCACCCTCCACGATTCCAGCCAAGCAATACCACCACCAGAGGCATGCCACCACGCTGATGAGGCTATTCAGGCCAGAGAAAAGTGTTTGGAGTTGCCACCGCTCTCTTGCTTGAGCCTGGAATCCCCAAATTCCGATGCTGATCCCAAACCTGTCTTCCTCCACCCAGGGTTCATGTTGACCCACCACCGCACAACTGTCTCGTAAAAGTCCTCCCACTTGTCATCATCATCAAGCATGGCGGGGATGCATCGGTCTTTGCGAGCTTGCTGAATCCACCAGCTAACAGCCTCAGAGCAGCTGCATGAGGGCAATGCCTTCCCTGAGGCCTGGAACCCTGTGGCCTCCTCCAGTGCACACCATGCCTCCACCACGCTTGCCTACAAGGGTGTCTCAAACTCCGTCCTGAACTGTGCAAGCACTCACCAGGGGCAAACCCTGACGCACCTGGATTCCAGGTGCCTCCGAGGCATGTTCTCCACAGCTCGTGAACTGGTGGACAAAAGACTGATAAAGGTCCTGGGGTGGATAAAGAATTAACAAAGGTGAGACAAAGGGCAGGCAGGATTTTCACCACCCAGCAAATCTTGCCTGTCCTTTGTCCCTCCTTTGTCTGTTCTTTGTTGACCTAAGGATCTTTTTAGGCCTTTTGTATTCCACATTGTAGCCTTCGGACTACATGCCTCAGAGGCACCTGGAATCCAGGTGCATCGGCTTTTGCCCCCAGTGACTATCTCATGCTTTTCCAAGCACAGTGGCGTGCCCAAGCCAGAGGTGGCAGAATGCACTTGCATGCTGAGGTCACCTCCACTGGCACCTGTGTTGCTGCCCCCGCTGCTGCTGTCCTGCACTCTTGTCATCTGGCCGCTGCTGCTGCTACTGGTTGCGTCTGGGGTAGTGTGTGGGGGCTCCAAAGCATTGTGTATTTGGTTGGCATTGTGCATGTAGGCAGTGTCAACAGTACCAGTCATGTTGAGGATGTTGACTGTGAGCTGGGCATTGGTAGCACCACTGGGGTAGGATGGGCAGTAGGTGAGCCAGCAGTGCTGGCAGCAATGCAGATGGAAGACCTGCTTGCTTGCTTGGAGGTGGAGTGCTTGTTTGGCAGTGAACCATTCATTCCAAGCATGGTGGTGAGGTCTTCTGGAAAGAGCTGCCAGAAGAGGTCCTTGTTACGCAAAATGTTCTTCCCCCTGTTGAACTCATATTCGCTGAGGGTGTTGAGGTCCCAGATCCGGAGGTTTCACTGCAGCGTCAGCATCTCCTCGAGAGTGTTCCTCAGTGGAGTGTTTGGCATCCAATTCAGTGTGGGACACAGAGGCAGAGTTCTGACCTCCTTCTCTTTTTTCAGCTCATCTTCCTGCTCATCGTCTGAACTGCCTCCTGACCAACCGGAATCGTTGTTGTCTTCTGTGCCCAACTCCATTGCCTCCTCCTCAATATTCTTCCCTTTTCCCTTCCCCTTTGTCTTCATCTGTCCCTGCTTCCCCCCTTTTCTGGCTCCTCTGCCTCTCTTCACAGGGGGGACAGCACCACCCAGAATAGCCTGCAGTACACTGTCATTTGGGGTGGTCTGCTGTGTGTCGCCTGTGGTGGCCTGCTGTTATATCCGTGTCGGAAAAGGACAGAAGGCCGGAGGACGGAAAAGCCGGAGGACGGAAAAGCCGGAGAGTCGGATATGGCCGGAAGTGATACCACGAAGGTGAGCGGGTACACCAACTAAGTTGGCTCGGAGACGGAAAGACGGAATCGGAGCACGGAGCGATGCGGAGGCAAAGCACATTAATTTTCAACTAAAGTTACAGTAGAACATAATACGTATTTATACTAAATACGGAGATAAGTCTAATGCGGAAAGAAGTATGTAAAAGACAATAAGTACAGAGAAAGACAATAAGAACAATAAGATAGAAGCATAGTTGCATAAGTCATATGTTTCATTTGGGGAACACTCAGAAGACCTTCATTGCGAAAACCCCAAAGGGCGTGCGTCAACGGAGTAAAGCCGGACGCACAGCAGTTTAGACGGAGACGAGCCGGAGTGCGAGTCGTATCCGAAATAAAAGGATAGGTCAGAGCTGAGGCTCCGGATAAAGATAGCCGGGGAATAGCCAGAGGAAATCCGGAAGTTGCATGATCGTAACACCTGCAGCAGCTGCGGTGGGGTGTGTGGGAGGGTGATAAGGGAGCCCATGCATTGGGAGCAGAGGGATGACATGCCTGAGGTCAGAGGCCCAGTGTCATGCAGGCTACCAGGAAGCCCTGCAGAGGGATGGGTGAATTTAGTCCTTGTACAATGTTGGTGATGCCTAACCTTTCTCATCCTTTTTGCATGCTACCAAAAAATCTGCAAAGGCCTGTATCACCGCCTTAGAATGCACAGGGACCCATGTCATGAAGTCAACGGCAGGGTGTCCTACTCACTCACATGCCAAGCCTGAATCACCACCTATCAGATCAACAAATATCTTGTCAAGATTCGGCATTTTCCATATATTCAACGCTGGGTTTCACCCATGCCGTACACGCTGACACTTGGTCCATCCAAGTGTTTGATGTTCATATTACATTGTACAACACTCCCCTTGATATTTACTTCATTACATACTTCATTTCTCTTTTGTTCAATCCTCAATCTCACTGTAACTTTATTTTCTTGGCTAATGTTGATTCTCTACTATTGTTTTGCTATTGTTCTTCTGTCTCCTGGTTCCTGCTGACTATTGTACTGAAATTTATCTTACTCCATTCATTCCTCTCTCTACCTGTATAAATACCTAATTTTCTCTCAATACCACTCAACTTTTGATTGCCCACTTCATGCTCTACTTAAGTTCACATCGTTTTCATTCTCATACTCACTTTTATACTTGTTCTCACTCCAGCTGTCTTGCTGTTGCTCCCATCACTGTTTCTGTACTCATCCTATGCCCCACCTTCACCTTTGCATTGTTTGGCCATTGGTTCTTGTGTCACGGCACCAGACTAAGTTGAAATACTCACATTATATTGTTTCTACTGTCCTACTCTGTGCAGCTTACATCTTATTGATAGCTTGTGCTTAGTCGGTTGGTAGGCATGTCAGGGGTGCTTGGGAAAAGACCTGTGCTGCATCCTGAGGGAAGGTTAAACTGTGTGCAAGTGCATTGAGACTCTTAATGTGCTTACATGGAAATAAACACTTCATCTGCATCGCTGTCCAAAATCTTCCCCAAGATCAGCACTCCCTTGCATTTTATCTGAGTGCAGAGTGTCTCCAGTGCTCATTGGAAAATCCCCTTGGTGTGGTGTCGACGTCTTGGAAGAAATCAACATGCAATGCTGCACTCAGAAACAGGTCACTTACTCAGCCAATTCCTCCACTGTACAGTGGGTTTCTTCCTGTAGCATCCTCTGGAACATGTTCCACCACTCCTCGAAATTGTCCTCCCTCTGCTTCCTGATTTCCTGCTGCTCATCCTCCTCCAGCTCAGCAAAATATAGCCAAGCGAGGAAATGCTTTTGGTTCATCAGCCCCACCTGAGATTGCTGGCCCTCCTCAGTGCCTTCCTCGCCGGTTTCCTTCTCATATCCGTCCATCTCATCAGCATTATCTTCCTCTTCATCGACCTCTTTGCCATATTTTTCCTGGTAGTGGGCTCAAAGTACCTTGCCATGCATCGGGTGCTGCCATAGGACCCAAGGTAACTGGACACTTTGAGGAGCACCATGGGCACTTGTGAGACAGGAGAGCCACACACAAAAGGGCTCGAGCTTCCACATTTTGTTCTTAGTTTTCACATTAGAAAACCAGGATTTCAAATTCTGTAGTGAGGTTTATTAGCTCGCAACCCAGGACAGGAGCACGACATGATAGAATACACACAGACTCATTGGCAGCACGAGCTCTTAGCTCATTCAGCTGCTCACAGGGAAGTAGATGTGGCAGGAGTTTGACCTTGCAACACCCATTCTTCTGGGCCTCCACACAATTGAGCTCCTTTACATTTTCCACCTTGCTTGCGTGATTATTTTCCTCGTCACGCAGCTCATTGGTCAGCTCCTCTGAGTTGAGTGTTCTGTATTCTGTATTCCATGCTGGGAAGAAGTCAGCCCAATTTTTTCTTTCAGGTGCGAGGGTGTGGAAAGATACACCGGTAAATGCTGACTGAGAAACTGGAAAGGGGTGCCATGGAAATAACCTTTGTTTCTGCAGGGTGCCATTGCAGGCACAAAAATTGCTGAAGGTCAAGGATGGAATTGTGACTGTGATAACATGTGAAGTCACTTCACCTGACCACCTTCACCCATCCACATCATTGTTGACAACTTTCTCCTTGTTACCTTGTTATTCACCCAGACTGCCAATCTGCAAAATTTGCAGCGAGTTCCTTGTTTATTCAGCTGTTTCCCCTGCTTCCTTCTTTCCTTCTTCCTGCTTTCCTCTTTAACAGGTGGTGGCATTTTCATCTCTCGT
The DNA here is from genome assembly GCA_029282495.1 of Mycena albidolilacea. Taxonomy (NCBI): domain Eukaryota; kingdom Fungi; phylum Basidiomycota; class Agaricomycetes; order Agaricales; family Mycenaceae; genus Mycena; species Mycena albidolilacea. The sequence goes on along the minus strand of JARIHO010000048.1, from coordinate 824,005 downwards.
CCCACCCAACTCTCACATAAGAGCAGGGTGGGGCTGAGATATGAAGTTTTATTTGAACTCTCATCCCTCCCAACTCTCACATAGGAGCAGGGAAGGGCAGGATTTTATTTTATTTATGTTCCTTTTCTTGTGCCTCCCCTTTTCCTCATAATCGACTGCCCAACTGACGTGCAAAGAAAGTGAAAGCCATTCCCTCACAGTGTCTGGGTGAACCAATCATCTGCGCTGAGTATGAGTTGGAGGACGGCCTCAGGCTTGAGAATGCTGGACACTGTGAGGTCTCCGAGCATGCTACGCACTGCTCGTTGCCTCATGGCCCCTGCAGACCATCTGCACGATGATGGAATGAGCTTGGACATATGTGATAGATCTTCCTAAACGGGATTCTATGTTACTGGAAGCAGCTTCCGAGCGAGACCAACACTCTCCCCACCATCCGGATGCCTTCTCCACCACTTGAACTCACTCCCTCACCATTGTCAGCAAGATACAACTGTTCCCTGGGACTAGACTCTCGGATCCTTCCTATGATGCCTGCTCGCTTTCTGTAGATGCACCTCTGACAAATAAAACCAAGACTCTCCTTACCACACGGATTGCGCATGTCACTACTCAATGGCGTACTGTAATCATCAGCAGGGTATGACTTGTCCCTGGACATCTAGACCCCTTCCAGACGATCTCTTTCACCAGACAGACCTAGCCTGTGCCTGACACTGACCCAGTAGACGAGCCAGAGCTTAACCTGACACTACCTTCTCCCCCACGACACATGGGCAACAAGCGACGTTCTGTATACACATTTCTGACGAACGAGACCAACGCTCTCCTTACTGACACAGATGACGTGCTTCACCAATAATCATTGACACAATAAAACCGGTCCCCTCCTGTGGCGGAACATGTGGACAACCTCCCCTGTTACTGTTTCCAGACAATCTCTTGCGCCGGGTGGACCTAGCCCATGCCTGACACCAATCCAGCAGACGAGGCAGAGCTTATCCCAACACTGCCTTCCCCCCCACTTCACATGACACATTGACTAGCCAAGGGAGACAGTTTGTCTCTCCTCCTTCTTGAATGCTCGAGCACCTTCCGATGCAACCAACTGGCCATGCCTGAAGCTCCGAACATATTCTGAGGTCGCTTGGCCTCGCTGTGCCTTACATGCACCTACAGATGATCGGTCTCCTCAGTGGAGGCACCAAGTCTCCTGCCGTATATGCACCCCGAAACACCTCATAATGTTCCCTGCCCCCTGGAAACACCTGCAACCCGCGTGGCACCTCTGGAAATGTGGGAAGTCGTTGAAACGCTGACTATGGGGCAAGCGGTGAAATAACCACAACACAAACCTTGTAAATGAATACGCGGTTCGATAATGCAACTACAACAACTCAAACACTATAGTCTTCGTGCAAGTTTGGGGTTCCAATCCAGTATAGATTGTGGCAATTTGAACTTTAGTTCTCTTTGATAAGCAAGACTTTACAGGTCTACAAGTCGTATAGATAAAACTTGCTCGAATCCGTTCTAGGCGCAATCGCGATAGACAGACGAGATTTTATGTTCAACGGTTTTGTATGATGTGGGTCTAGGTTTGGAGATGATACTCCGATGCGTAAAGCAAGTGATTCTTATGAATCCCAATTCCAAATAGTATCCGCGATTGCTAATCCTTGCGAGATTACAACCAATTGTCAAGTCTGATCCGTTTCCTTATATTCCACGCGTCTGTTCTGTTAATCCAATATGTCCACGCGTCGTTTATAAAGATCCAAATCCAACACAGATAATATTCAAACAGGGAAAACAAACGAAACTTGGTATAGCTTCTGGGTGTCTCCGAATGAATGACTACTCTACCGGTTAAGCGTGAAGTCTAGTAACTTCGCGTCCAACAGGTGGGGTGAGATTCACTGGTGTTCTTCCCATAACCATCCACTTAAATACGTTACAGGATTCTAAATATAAACGAGACTGATACAAACGAGCAATAGGGTTCAGGGTATATGACTAGTGGTATGGCAGCTAGCCGATGAACTCCTGTCAGATATCAAGCGATTAGTAAAATTGAGAGGGATTTATAAGAAACATCAACGAGCCGAGCTTAGCGATGAGTCAAGATCTACATCGCCTAGAACGATCGTGATGGAATATTGTTGATATGTCAACTTTTAGCTGACCCCCTCGTCAGCACTTCGCTACCCTCCTTGGTAACTGTACGCTCCAATGGTTCCGCCTTGCACCGTTTAAGTGATTTGTCTGAAAATCGTGATAGCCGCCGCTTCCTAGTACCCAAGTACGGTTTTCTTAGTCAATTGGTAGATCGACCAAGTCCAGTCCTCTCTTGGCAGTTCTGGAGACGTCAGATGATGCCCAACAATGATCCCTCTGGTTCAGAAGGATGTCCTCTCGTAATACGCCCTTAGTCAGGGATGTGCAGTAGCCCCAATCCGTTTCCAGGATGATAAGGCACTTTCCGCGATTGCTCCATTAGCAGCTTCTCACTTCAACCCTTTACCAGGATCGTTGTCCAGCGCCTTTCTAATGGTTCGAGACACATTATATCCCTTTTAGCTAACTGCCCAGGCCAGCAATAGCCCTTGTGAGATGATGTCGTAATGTAATGAAGTACATTATAGTATGTTGCAACTCGAGCAGATTTGAATAAATGCCCGGGTGCCCCAATACCAGGTCTGTCATCGTCGAGGAGGTATAAAAGGGAGTACATTTAGTCGGAGTAGTCAGTACCTTCCAGCCTGCAGAAGTAGCTTCTGGGGTGTTTTCCCCACTTACTATACCACTCTCACTCAATCTAAAGGGGTACTCCCAGCCTTCCCCGACCTCGTACCTCTCGTGCACCCTCCTCCTTGCCCCCATGGCCAGAGACAGGCCACATCTCCTACATTCACTTGTTCATCAGCGTCTTACCTCCCACACCTCCATCAGCAGGGTCCCTCCTCACCGGACCTGGTGTCACATACCCAGGCTTCCTTTAGGATCACCGTTTTCGCGAGCATCGCTCTGTAGAAGACAGGCCTGGTGTTACGACCATGCATTTCTGGTTCCTTTCCAGCCATTTACGGCCTCTTCCAGTTATGGTTTTACAGCCGTTATGTCTTAACCAAGTCACTTCCATCATGTCGTCCTGCGCGGTATGCAAGTTTGCGTCCACTACGTCCACCTCCACGTCCGCCTCGCCTTTGAGCTCAATGAGATCACGCAAATAGTGCAGATACTCGGGATCGTTGTTCACCTGCTTCACCGCTTCCCACAACATCCCCGCAAAAATGCTCTCCCTGTGCTCCTCAATCTCGTCTAGCAGACGAGCGATCTGTTTGTTGAGGGAGTCCATTGACATCTCACAGCTGATGCGGGTGTTGCATGATTGTTGTGATTGTTGCGACGACATGGTGAATGGAAGAGAAGAAGGTTTTTTATCAACATCCCACAATCACATGACTTATGATGAACTGCACAGTTCCTCACGATCTCTTCCGTTGTGTTGTGTCATCCTTCTGTCATCCCATTTTCGACATTGTATTCCTCTTGTTCTTTGTTCCTTGGGGGCAAGGAACCCTAAGAGGGGGATACTGTTACAACCATGCATTTCCGGTTCCTTTCCAGCCGTTTACAGCCTCTTCCAGTTATGGTCTTTATGGCTGTTACGTCTTAACCAACATCCTGATGCATCCAGCTAGTTCCGTTGACACACAACCTTTGGGGTTTTCGCAATGAAGGTCTTCTGAGCGTTCCCCAAATCAATCATATGACTTATGCACTATGCTTCTCTCTTATTGTTCTTATTGTACTTATTGTCTTTTACATACTTCTTTCTGCATTAGACTTATCTCCGTATTTAGTATAAATATGTATTATGTTCTACTGTATCTTTAGTTGAAAATTAATGTGCTTTGCCTCCGCATAACTCCGTGGTCTGACTTCCGTTCTTCCGTCCTCAAGCCAAGTTAGTTGGTGTACCTGCTCACCTACGTGGTATTACTTATGGCCATATCCGACTTCTGACTTTACGTCTTCCGGCCTACCATCCTTCCATCCTTTTCCAACATGGATATAACACCTGGGAAGAAGCCATCACATCTAAATTGCCGTCTGTACCTGTCGAGCCAATTGTCTCATCTACTGTCTGAATAGGCTCGAATCCAGCCTGTCTATGAAGGCAAGCCTGTCGATAGACAGGCTGGTCGATCTGGGTTTCAATTAGCGGATCAAAATTATTACCAAAAAAGGCTATTGGGCAACTCACTCGTTTCTCGATGAAATTTCGGGATTCCTTCGCGAGGTGTCATCGCATCGTGTCATAGAATATGCTTAGCTTTTTTTGAGGGTGAATGCTTGAGTTTTGAGCGCGCTAGACGAGAATCCGTGGTGCTTGTTGTTCTTTGCGTCTGACGTCACCCCGCTCGGAACCCGGTCCGCAATAGCCTTTTTTGGTAAGATTTTTGTGTTGGTGATTCAAACTCAGATCGACTGGTCTGTCTATCGACAGGCTTGCCTTCATAGACAGACAGTCACTGGTCTACTGTCTGAACGACATTGGTGTCCTCGCCTGTGCGACATCCATTGTGCCTCCAGCGCTGGTTCTAAGGGGAAGTGCGCACCAAGGACAGCAGGCAGGGCAACACATTTAGGGTTCTGTTACTCTTGTACAGGGAATCAGGTAGTATATTCTCTTTTACCACCTCATTTGGCTAACAGCAGGTCCGCCACACTCGCTTGTACTCGGGAGACGAACAGTCTCCACGAATTGCCATTCATACACACACACACACACTTTATACACCACACACACCGGATTTGTGCACCGACCTTCCTCACTATTATTTGACTATACTTTCCCCTCTAGAGGATGAACATAGTTGAATTTGAATCACATACATTTCAATACCGACACTGCGGTCCTTATCACAGCGTTGACTAGCCAAGGGAGACCATTTGTCTCTCAGTTGAACCAATACCAAAGCAGAATCCGCTGCTTTCAGCTCAGAATTTGGTTCAGTCTACCTGGAAGGTGAATCCAGTAATTTCAGGCTTTGGTGTCAGTTAACTTGAAGTCTAGCTTGATATTCAGACTTTTGAATTGATTTGCAACATCAATGTCAGGCTGTCATACATTTGGCAACTGCTGGTGTGTCAGCGATTTAAACACGTGGGGAATTACCATATATATGGAGCATGGGAATGATGGGACAGTCAGTCAGTCTAGGGCAAAGGTCTGAAAAAAGAGAATCAGCCCTATATCTTATTTTTTGAATGCCAGTTCCCCCTTGTGTTTGCCATACCGTATATGGTACTTATACAGCCATATGTGAACAGCTACTATACGGCTGCATTCTCGGCCATAACCCACACCATATTGGAAAGGTACAGAGGGTTGTACGGTACCATATTAAGGCTGTATCATGGCTGTATGGCCGCTGAACCTTATGGTACAGGGCCAATTTCAAGATAATTGATATTTTAAACGTACTGGAACAAATAATCAATCTCCCAGGCATGCAGTAATGTCCCTAGGAGCCATACACAAATGATTTTTCACCAACATGAGGGTTCAAATTGTGTCCACCTACAAGCTTGATCAACGCAGGTTCATTGTATCCCGACCACCAGAGAAAATGTGCTCAACTGCGACAGCTGATCCTGTCCCAAATTAGATCCTGCTGTTTGACACTGAAGGAAACATACTAGGAATGGACAATATGTCCAATGCAAACCGGTGAAGTGAGGGCAACTGGTGGCACCGTGCAAACCACCATTCAATCAGGTTGCATGTGTCAAAATCCTCTGGCACAAGTTGGAAATATTGTGCCAGTTCATCAATATTGACTCAGTTCCAGCACTTGTAGCAGTCATTAAAGCTCTTCTTTTTGAGCTTGGAGACACCTTCTGCCTCAGCGGTGGGGGTGCTCATCTGACTGGAAGAATTAGTGAGGTGTAGGTAGTTATCCTTATAATGCTGATGTAGTGCCGCTTTCGCAGTTTCAAGGTAATTGGACAGCTTGTTGTTGTTCTTGTAGTCTGTGCATATACCTTCATAGGAAATGCGGGGATTAAGAACTGTCACCATTGCTGTCAGGACATAGAAGGGTATAAAATTTGAAAGACAACACATGAGTGGCCTAGGTATAATATCAGAATGAGAGGTGCGAGTAAGCAAGACATCGCCAGCAGAATGATAAGAGTGATTGCTGGTGAAAATACGGCTGTAGACAGCTCTGGCGGTATGGGTCTCTACAGTATGCCAGCCAGGCACCTGCCATACTGTCAGCTGTTGCTGAAACTTCCCATATAGTATGGTGATGGGTGCTGTATTTAAAGCTGTCTGTACAGCTGTATATGGTGATGGTGAACAGTCCTAATGGCAAGCTCCCCCAGGAAGCTGTACATCCAAATGGCTTGCTTCATGCTACGCATCAACATGATGTACTCTGCTTCCACGGTTGAGAGCGCAACCATCACCTGCTTCTTTGATGACCACAATACTGGTCCATCTGACATCATGAACACCTCACCCAACATTGAATGACGTGTCTCCAAGTCCCCAGCATAGTCTGCATCCACGTAGTCAATGGGCTTGATGCCCAAACCCCCGCCGCATCAATAGGTGATCCTGTAGTCAATTGTCCCCTTCATGTATGCGAGCAGGTGCTGTACAGCTTTCCAATGCTCTGGTTGGGGATTCTCAACACAAGACATGAGGCACCCAATGCTAAAAGCAAGGTCGAGACAGGTGGTGTTGGTGGTGTGCATGAGGAAGCCAGTTGCCTCGTGGTAGGGCTTAGCCACCATGAAGTCGCGGTCAGCCTGGGATAGTGGCTCCTTCGAGGCAATGACAAGGATGTCGATAGCAAGTGGGGTCGACTTGGGGTTGCAATCTGATATGCTGTATTGCTCGAGTACATGTTATAGGTATTGCTTGGATGACTTAGATAAAGTGGCAACATCTGGGTCATACTCAATGGCCATCCCAAGGACGACAGCCATGCAGGGTATGTTGGTCACATTGTAGGCAGAATTGATCCTGGCTTGAGCCTCCTCAGCCAACAGCTGAGGTGGAGATGCCCTCAATGTTGTTGGTATACACACCAATGATCGAAGTCCCAGTGTCCAACTGGCAGGTACAGATGGTGGAATTGGCGTGCTGTGATAAGGACCGCAGTGTCAGTATCAAAAGGTGTGATTCAAATTCAACTGTGTTTGTCCTCTAGAGGGGAAAGTATAGTCAAATGATAGTAGGGAAGGTCGGTGCACAAATCCGCTTTGTATTGGTGGTGCATGTGTGAATGGTGTTTCATGGAGACCATTTGTCTCCTGGGTACGAGCGAGTGTGGTGGGCCTGCTATCAGCCAAATTGGTAGAGAGAGAGAATATACTAGACCCAATTCCCTGTATGAGTGTACCGGTGAAACAGCATAACATAAATGCATGGCATCTAGGGCTAATTTTGCGATTTCCTATGACCAGTATTTATACAACGGGAAGCAACTAGCACTTCTGTTGTTACTAGCATCCTAGCTAGTACACAGACCACTTGTTAGGTGATATCAAGGAGAGTCAGAGTGAGCCCTAACTGTTGACTGTAGCACAAGGCTACACTAGTGTGACGCACTAGCTGCTAGTTGAGTGTACAAACAACCAGGGATTAAACCACTGCCTAAACATTCATGAGACATGACCTAGGAGACTCTAGTAGTCTAGAGATGACTTGTGAAGGATCTAGCAATAATCTAACAGACAGATATCTATGATGGGGGTACAGATAAGGTGCTCGGTGTGGGATCCAGTGGTACTATCTAATCTCTAGATAAGTGACTAGGACCATAATAGGCAGAACAACCCAACTAGCAATCGGCTAGGGCTTTGACAAGGACATACTACAACATAAGAGATGAAGCAACATGAGGCTAGTGCCCGATCTGGGCAGCTAGGGCGAACAGAATAGCGAGCAGGCTATTGGAACGGAGCTAGGGACGATTGTACAGACTGTACCAATGACCAGAGGTCTGATTGATGTCCTGACCAACAAGCTATGACTATCTGATGTTGGTCACAACACTGTGTTGTCTAGATGTGATAGATTGATGTTCTGACAGAGTAGAGATGACCTAGACCACCAGTTACATCACTGGTTGGTCTGGAAGTGGTGCTCAGCATAGATGGAGGGCTGAGGATCAAGTGATATACCCATGGTTGAACACTAGCCAGTCAGTGAGGCTGACCTGGAGCATACCAAACCAGTCCAAACCAAACAGCAGTTGTCTCATTGGCTGACCATATTTCTTATCATCTAATATTGCTTATTGTATTATTCAGCTCTCTTTTCACACATATCTTGAACCTAGTAGTATAAAAGGGAGCACAGAGCAGACTAGGGTCTAAGAACATTACACCCCAGACTTTGGACAAAGCTGGTGCTAGTGGACTCAGGCTGCTAGTGGAGGTTGATACTGAACTTCACTTGTAGTAGTCTTTATATTTTGGAATCAGTAGACTGTTGACTCTGGAACATCGAGTGATTAAGTTGAGGATTTCATGTTGTTGGTCCTAGACCTCCACATATAAAACAAGGGTGTTCTCTTCGAGACCCAGCTGCAGTTTGCGCTAGTGACTTTGCCTTCACCCCAACAAGACGGAAGCTCTGTCATAGTGTGTTGGATCGCTTGCTAGGTGGATTGTGTGTTGGCTTGAGAGCCCACTAAGAAGATGGACTAGGTGCCCCCACCTCTAGTTTGGCTATAACTTGTCAGCTACTTTGCCTTCACCCCAATATAGACGGAAGCTCTGTTGTAGTGTGTTGGGTCGCTAGCTGGACACTTGTAGTGAGCTAGTGCTGATAAAAGCGGAAAGGTTCCTGTTCTTGGTTAAGGAATAGGTCGGTGGTCAAGGAGAGTCTTGCCATTTGAGACTCGAAGTCATTTGGGGTTAGCCTCAGTAGTCCTTAGGTTGCCCAAGGCGAGGATTTTCACAAACCTACAAACCTCTGCCCTGGTGTTCTCGACCTAGCAGTCCAGCCATCTTGTATCCTGTGACGGAGAGCCGTCGGCTAGAAGTCGGCGGCTAGTTCCGGCACACAAGAATGTTCGGTTCGCTGGGTGGTCGGACCAACGAGGTGAGTGGTGTAACAGTAAGATTGACCGGGGTACTAGCTACGTACATCAACTGTTTATATACTACGGGAACGATCGGAATGGTGACAGGACAGAAAGGGGAGTGTTGAAATAAAGGAGTGTGGTGTCTTGGCGACGAGTCCGCCGAGTCGGAATAAAGAGTGGATCAAATATGAGTGGAAATGCGGCACCCACGTATGGCAAGGAACGTGATAAAATATATTCGTTACATCCGCCCTCCAGGTCGTCGATGCATGGCGACCTACAATTCGTGTTCTTCGTTCAAATCTCCGAAAGAAATCTTGTGGTTGTCTTGAGCGCAACGGAAGTTGAATGCGACATTTGGCCCCGCGGAAGTCGGTGCGAAAAACCGCGACGGATCAGCGGGATCTTCGCGAGGCTGTGCAGCGGACTTCTCGCCTTCTATCTCCATGTCAGTCTCGCTCGCATTCGCTTTCTTGTCGTCTGTGTTACACACGCACGACGAGTTAACTTCAAACTTCGAGCCGTCGAAATATTGGGCGCTCCCGCCCTCCGTTGCGAGTGTAAGAGTCTTGAAGACAACCATGTTCTCATCGACCTTCAAGTCAGCAGCATACTGGTGCGTGGATCCGCAAGCAGGAACCTGTGAAGCATTCTCCAAATGATACAGGAAGTCTCCAGTGGCATTGATGTTCGCATGTGACTGGATTATCACGAGGTTCTGTAAGTCTATGACCTTTTCGACGTGGTTCGTGTTCTGATTGGAGTACACAAGGAGGTCATCCTTGTAGATCTTGACAAATCGACCTGCATATTCCGGAAACAAGTCGTTCAGAAGGAGCTGCATTTCAAGTGCGTCCCAATCTTGGATATATGGCATGGGGCTGCCAAGCGAATTGATTCGCAGATCCATGACGGCGCGCAAGTTCGGCGACTTCCTCTCATGTAAATCTCTGTCTGCTGCATTCCTCATGTGAGTGCAGTCCGTCAAGTGATTTTTGCAACCGCTAATCGCCTCAAGTGAGGGCAGTTCAAATTCGGTGTCAAAATCAAGCTCAGTCTCGGAGTCGACATTCGTGAATTCATCGTGAATATTTGAGCGCAAATCATCGAAATTTTCGCACAGATCATCGAGAGTTTCTATGGGCTCCACCTCGCCCTCCTCGACTTCGAGAAGGAGATCAAAACGAACGCTCCCGACGTGCATGGTATCCAGCATCTCGGTGCTGGCATACAGCGCGTCGCGTATGTTCGAGTCGTTGGGTATATGCACTGCGTGAGAGACGAGTGCAGGTTCGTTCTGGAACTGTGCTAACTTTGGTGACGGACAGTCTCGGGCCCGATGGCCGCGTCCACCGCAGTTGAAGCATAAGCCCTTCCGAAAGTATTCTTCACGTCGGCTCTGCGACATGGGCTGATCATCGTCAGCAACCTCAACGGCAGCGGCCCGCATAGATTCACCACGTGGCTGCGACCTTTCGGCGCGACCTCCACTATCTGTCGCAGGGGCTCCCTCATCGACGTCATCATCCTCTTCCTCATTTTGTGAGTCAAGTTCTTCATCATCGTCCTCAAACGCATCTTCATCTTCCTCGTTGTCATCGCCGCTCTCCGGTTCGTCGGAAAATTCTTCCTCATCATCTTGGGACTGATACCCAGTTCCAGACACCTCCTGGTGATTCTTCTTTTCAATATTCACCAAAATCTCAGCTTGTTCGGCGCCTTTCACGACCTGATCCCAGGTCGAAACTTCGGGATCCAATTCCTTCCGGTAAAGTTCCGTTTGGATGTTATAGTTGAAGCTGTTGAATAGCTTAACAACCTTCTCTTGATTATCAGCCAAACCAATGGTGTTGAAAATTTGCGACCACTCGGCAACGTGAGCGGCTACCGACTTGTCGTTCTGGAAGCAGCGATCCAATCGCTTCCGCTGCTTGTTGCGGAAATCAACAGGGAAGCAGAACTCGAACAACTCAATGAAAAATCTCTTCAAGTTCCAATTCTCTTCATCGCGAACAACCACCTGATTATAAAAATCTAGAGCTTTGCCATCTAGAAAGTACGACACAAAGAAGACCTGGTCTTCCTTTGGTACACGACCCATGTGCACGTATGTCAATGCTTCTCTTACGAAGCGGTGAATCAGGTTAGCGTCAGGGTGTCCATCGTATCGTCTAGGACTAATTGGCTTCAAGAGCATCTTGCGCCTGCGATCCTTGCCTCGCTTTCGCTTGGCAGACATGCGTGGGGAGGACGGGCGGCGCCACAATCCGCGAGACTTGTCGCTACTCAGAGAGCTGGAGTCAGAACTCGAGCTCGAAGAACTATCTGACGAGTCGGACGGCGGCGGACCTTGTCCGGTCTTGTTCCCACCACGCAAGGCTTTGTCAAGGAAGCTCCCGGCAGCCATTCTGCCTGGAGTCACGCCCCGCAACTTGGGCGTTATCGAGGACTTCGACAAGTCCTGGGGATTCTCCACCTTTGGTGGGTCAATCCCGGCGCGCTGCCTCGCTTCAAGCTCGCTGATTCTTTTATACAGCAAAGCAAACTTCTCCTCGTCCGTGAGTTGCGTCTGGCCAGACATGTTTGCGTGATTCGTTTTGGAATCATGACGTGAGGCACAAGTTGAGTGCGACTGTGGTTCAACTTCGTGAACCTGCTGCGGCTCCGTTTTCGGAGCGGCCGGCTTCAACTCTGAAGGTCCCGTATCGGACTTGGGTGTCTTCCCGTCCGATTTCAGAGCCTGGGAAGGTGACTTCACCTTCTCAGCTTCTGGTTTCGGTCTGTGTGGCAGAGACACATCCACCAGCATCTCACGAGGCGTCGTCACGCGCTGGTAGCTCTCAACGCGATGGATTTGCGAGAAATTCTCAAACGCGCTTTGCTGAGCTTTCAAATCACTTAGCGTAAAGTTCTCGAGGAAGCTAACGTCTCCCCAGTTACCTGGATCGGCACCCTTCCCTTTGTTGTGGGAAGAACGATGTCCAGGCAAGACCGCGTGAGTAGATGACTCGACATAGTTGTCTTCAACTTCCTCAACCGTGGTCCGGTGCGATGATGGCGCACGACCAGTCGGTTTGACAGAGGTGTGCTGTGTACCCCCTGTCTTGATATGCTCCTCGACGTCGGAGCTATTGGTGTCTTGGCCCTGCCGATCCGCTTCAATCGCACGTTTGCGGTCTGAGGCGGCCTTGCGCTCCATTTCCGCGCGAATTTGGGCGGCGTAGGCTTCATGTTGAAGCACAAGATTACTGAGTTCCTCGCGGCTCAAATTTGCGGTAGCGTGAGCAATCATCGACTCAGATTTCAATCCCTCAGCAAAATCATTGGTATAATTGCTAGGAGGTGGATTGCTACGCTCGCGATGAGTGCGCGAAGTTCGACGGGTCACCGTCTTCCAGCCTTCAGGTTTGCACTGCGCAGCAGCAGCGAAAGTCTTGTCTTGCGACGGATTCGCAGTGCCAGAGGCACTGCGCGGTCTCACCACCGAAGTGATGGATCTCGCCGCCGAAGCAACAGACGGTCTCATCGTGTTAACGATGGACGGGGAGTCGGGGACAGTTTCGGCCTCAATAGACCCAAAGAGCATTCGAGAGGGAGTACGAGGCGAGAGGGCATCGGGGGTGCCAGCACGAGTGCTGGCACGGATATCAGGTCTTCGGTTTGGGGTCATGGCTAGTAGTAGTCGGTTTAGGGGTGTCGACTGCAGAGTGGTAGTCTCGGGGGATCAACCAGAGGGGAAACCTGCAGAGCAGCGACAAGGTATGAGCACTCAAAAAGATGTGACGGAGAGCCGTCGGCTAGAAGTCGGTGGCTAGTTCCGGCACACAAGAATGTTCGGTTCGCTGGGTGGTCGGACCAACGAGGTGAGTGGTGTAACAGTAAGATTGACCGGGGTACTAGCTACGTACATCAACTGTTTATATACTACGGGAACGATCGGAATGGTGACAGGACAGAAAGGGGAGTGTTGAAATAAAGGAGTGTGGTGTCTTGGCGACGAGTCCGCCGAGTCAGAATAAAGAGTGGATCAAATATGAGTGGAAATGCGGCACCCACATACGGCAAGGAACGTGATAAAATATATTTGTTACATATCCACCCCATATAAACACACCCCTGGACCATCCCTAGGTTCCTAGCAGTGTTGTTGTTGGTGGTTGCATATTGCTAGTATGTTGTAGAGTGTGTTGTTAGAAGCCTATAAATCAAACTTGTGTTTGTTCAAACCTGTTGGTTGCATACTACGGCCTGGACCCAAACTCACAAAGAGAAGCACTTGGATCTTTGGAGGTAGATTGGTTGTGGTTGGTTGTTTTGGGTGTTTGTTTGCAATACCTATCAATTAGCTATTCCTAGTCATATAAGAAGTGCACCGTTTCACCGGAACCCTAAATATGTTGCCCTGTCTGCTTTTCTTGGTGTGCTCTTCCCCTTAGAACCAGTGCTAGAGGTGCAATGAGTGTCACACAGACAATGACACCAACATCATTCAGACGGTGAGCGAGACAACTGGTCTCGATGGGTACAGACAGCACTTTGGATGTGATGGCTTCTCTCCGGGCCTGTCTTCTACAGGGCAATGCTTGTGAAAACAGTGATCCTAATCAAGGAAGCCTGGGTATGTGACACCAGGTCCGGTGAGGAGGGACCCTGCAAATGGAGGTGTGGGAGGTGAGACACTGATGAGCTGGTGAATGTATGAGGTGTGGCCTGTTTTCAGCCATGAAGGCGAGGAAGGAGGGTGCACAAGACAAGGTACAAGATTGGGGGAAGGCTGGGAGTACCCCTTTAGATTGAGTGAGACTTGTACAGTGAGTGGGGGAGACGTCCCAGAAGTTACTCCTGTAGGCTGAAAAGTACTAACTACTCCTACAAAATGTGCTCCCTTTTATACCTCCTTGACAACTTCCCACATTTCCAGAGGTGCCATGCGGGTTGCAGGTGTTTCCAGGGGGCAGGGAATGTCATGAGGTGTTTCAGGGTGCATATACGGCAGGAGACTGGGCACCTCTGCTGAGGAGACCAATCGTCTTTGGATATGTGTAGGGCACAGCGAGGCCAAGCAACCTCAGAATATGTCGGAGCTTCAGGCACGGCCAGAGGAATCAATGTTGGATGGACATTAAGTTGGGAATCTTGGGTATGTGCAGTCACCAGGCACCCATTTGCCTCTTGACAGAGGGACTTGGGAGATATTGCCAAATATTGGACTGTCCGACATTGATGTGGACAGGCCAAGTCTCAACTGGCATTTTAGTAAAATCAACTTTGATTTCAGAGAGAGCTGATATCACAGCTTCAATCTTTGGAATCAGCATGGAATTCAGTGCAATGCAATACTAATTTGATACTTTAGCTTTCAATTAATGTCTCGAAATCAATGTCGGATCACACAATATTCAGCAATTGCCAGTGTGTGAGGCGAGGATGTTCAAGAATTCACGGCTGAAATAAATTGTATGGCGTTAGAGGACAGTGACAATTTCTATGATGACATGAATGCAGCTTGTTCAATCATGGATCCATATTTTGCACCCTCTTGTGCTTTTTCATGGACTTCAAGGCACTGGCGGACGATGCACGGGCTTCACAGGTCCAAGATTGGACGGCAACTTTGAGGCTAACACATCCGAAATGATACTGGACTCAATTTTAGGATCTGGGTGCTGTCAACAAACAAATGTCAATGGACTGCCATATGCAGATGAATGATCAAGATGCTAAAGCTGTGGGTCTCTTGGGTTCCCCAGGACATTCTATGATGCGGTCAAACTGCTTCAGATGTAGTTTTGTCCTTGAAAGAAAGGGGTGATTTTTTTTTTCCAGCATGCCGGCTGGCCTGACTGACCGGCCCTTAGTCACCGGTTTAAATGCCGGTGCCCCCTTGGGCAAACAGCCCTACTTGCCATGCCCCAGGAGAAACTCACCATCCTGCACTGCAACAACATGGGTGCAATCTCGCTGGCAAAGGACACGAAGGGACATGCTCGCATCAAGCACATCAACATTCGCGAGCACTACATTTGTGAACACGTCACCGATGGGGATATTGAGATCCTCCGTGTAGAGTCGGCAAACAACCTCGCCGATCTCTTTATGAAGATCCTTCCTTGGGACACCCATCTTTTGCTTGTGTGCACGCTCGGTCTCACCGACTAGGGAGGTGGATGAAGGAGGGGCAGAGGTGCCCATGTATTTCCGGTGTGTTTTTACAATACATTTTATTTTCCTTTTCCTATCTATTAAGTAGTTTACTATGGACATCCACACTAGGGGGAGTGTTAACAGATGGCTCAGCTGGCCATATAGTCGGGGCGGCGCTCTTGCGAGCGTCACCTGTCAGCACCGTATTCCCTCAACTCCTGTTTCATATCCGATTATCTTATTCCACCTACACCTCCTTACCTACTGATCGTCTCGCTGCCTTATATACCTCGTAGCTAGGATATCGTACCTCAGTTGTTCTTTCCCCGACTGAGGTACATATCTTTTACTATTCTTCGGTTAGCTTCTTTACTTACGACTCGTCCAGCTAGCGCTTGCTTTATTTATCAGGTAGATAGCAATCGAGTCGTTCTTTCCGCGACTGAGCTAGCGCTTACTTTATTTATCAAATACGATACTAATTATCTAGGTATATAATACATCGATTCTTCCCATCCACACGGCCGAATGAAGAGCTAATACGATAATTATCTAGCCTCCCGCACACCCGCGGACCCGGACGCACACCCAGCGTCACCATCCCTATTCCCCCTGCCGATAACTCCCTGCACTGTTAGCGGGAATATTTGGGGCAAGTACGCACGGAGGTAAGGTCGCGCGTAGCGTACGCGCGACGGCTGGAATGCACGGCCATTACATACGGTGCCACGTACGACGGCGCTCTTCATTCTGCCTACATCCTGGCTGAGTGAAGAGCGTACGTCCTTACTTATAATTACTGCATTCATTTACTTACTTTACCATCCAGTAATCATTATTATCTAGGTACATACAATATATCATTCTGCCTACATCCTGGCTGAGTGAAGAGCTAATCATTATTATCTAGCCTCCCGCACATTGACGGTACCACAGCGCACATCCGCGCCTTCCACGCTCCTTCCCCACGCCCGTTGTCCTCCACCTGCGTATCCCACGCCCCGCTATTCTTAACATGCACCAGCCCCGCTATTCTTAACAACAAATGCGGAAACCCATCTAAAGCAAGTATCATATAAAGTAACAGCGTGTATGAAAGTGGACGTCCAGTAGAACTGTTCCAGCTGCCTTATTCCATGACGGGTAGTTTGGGATTTTCGTTACGCGAAGTTCCTGGTTCCACGGCGATTTCCACCTGCAGCGAAAGAGAGGTCAAAGGTGCTGACAAGTTCTTCAGCTTTTTAAAGCTGGATTCTAGGGCATCGGAGGGGCTCTCTGAACGTTTGAAATCAAACGACACGGAGTCGGTTGATTCATCAGGTCCATCCCGGATAGCGCGGACAGAGTGCGAATTGTCTTTTCGACACAACATTTCCAGTCGGTTCTTGACCGACGCAGCATCCTTCATCCGCGACGAACGGACGAAGAGAGGATGGGCAGCCCCCCATATTTCCATCGCTTGCATTAGGTCGCCCCGCCGGAGCATGATCTCTCCGATTCCAACCATACACTCTGCTCTGAGACGATGCATTCCCATCTTTGTCCCTCCTTTTAACGCTGCTTGGAAGAGATGAAGAGCAGTCTCATCGTCATCCATAAACATGTGTACGTCTGCAAGACGCCGAAGAGCCTGTAACCTGCCTGCGGGCTTCTTAGCTTTTTGCATGGACACGAAGTACACCACTGCCCAGCGGAAGGTGTCCGCTGGTCCAGACATTTTGTGCGCTGGGTCGGCCAGGGCCGCCAAGCAATCTCCAGCGATATCCGGGTAGATGACTCGACTCTTCGAGAGACACTCCAAAAATGCGACACGGGCATTGTCGGTGTCGCCACGATAGAGCTTTAGTTCGGCAGCCAACCAGGAGCACAATGAAATCCTTGGAGAGCCAAGAGACAAATACACGGTTTCCGCAGCATTCAAACTGGAAACAATGTCGGCTATATCGCTCTCCATGCGAATATTCATCTCGGCGACGGCGCAGAGGCCATGAGCATGGTACAAAGGCGAGCATGAGGGAGACGTCTTCTTGACGATCTGTCCATACAGTTCACTTGCTTCCGAGTATTCGCTTTTAAGGTAGTGGACCTGTGCGCGCAGATCAAGCGTTCCTAGATACCTGTCAGAGTCCTCCATTCCGGCCAATGTCAGTTGCACTTCTGCCTCCGTGCAGAGGTCAAGCGCGCGGGATAGATTGCCCAGGAAAAGGTGGGCACGGGCCTCCCGTTGGAGCCAGGGACATAGCCGAGGATTCAACAATAAGATCCCCGCAATGTCCCGAGCTTTGCGGGCCACTTTGATGATCCAATCCCCATTATCGCATATGCATGCAATGCGTTGTTCAATTGACAGAGACATTAATTGGAGGTAAATATCCTCGGTTTGCTGAGCCAATTGGAAGGCGTGTTTACTAAATTTTGTGGCCATGGAGAGGTTTTGGTGTCTGGAACTGCAATAATGTGCTGCCACGGCATTGTAGAAATTCACCACTGAATTCCCGGCAATTAGTAAAGAGACACATTATAGTAGACCAGAGATAATAGCACCTTGTCTGGCGGGTTGAGTTCCTGCATTGCAGTACTGAATGCCGTCTCGGATTAAACCTTCAGGATCCTCAATCAAGTGATAACGTCCATTCCCAAGAATTCTGCCCGCATATTTCCATTGCAACGCTGCATCGCCCGTTGCTTCAATCAACTGAGGGAGTCTCTGGAAAAGTGGACTGCCGCCCTTCAGCATCAGTGCCGAGAAAAAATCCAGGGTAATGATGCTCTCTCCGATTCCGATCCATGCAGGTTTCTTTTCTGTCATCAAACCTTCGAGGATGAGCTGATTGATGTTTCCCAGATTGCCAACCAGCTCCGGGGCAAGACCGCTATAAGAAAGTTGATGCTTAGAGCTCAAGAGCTCAAGCAGGTCTTGGAAATGTTTCCGAAGCGGCCGGGACAGGGAGTGTGAAGGAGGATGGACCCGCCTGATGTATTCGCGAACGGGGCTCAACATTTTTAGGCGTCCGTTGACATCGATGTATGCCAGAGATATGCCGACCAACACTGATTGGCATTGGCGAACATTAGGAATGGGGACGTTGCCTGCGATGAGGTCATCTGGCCTGATTCCATCAGGGAGTAAAGAGAGGAGGGAGCTGAGATTTTTAGCATATGGGGCCGAGGAGATGCGTGGACCGCTAATCGAAAGAGCGATGGATTTCTCGAGATTTGACCGTTTGTCGTGTCCTTCGGAAAGCAGGGCAGTATTTTCTGTCTGCCAGCGAGCTAAAGTGGTCGAATATCCTTCAAACGATGCTATGTTGGCCATCAGGCTGACAGCCAAGGGTAGACTCTCCGTCAGATCCAGCAGGTGATCGAGAATTGATTCCTCTCCGCTTCCAGGTTCATCAGCAACTTCAACAAATATTTGTCGCGAGGCAGCAAGAGGGAGAGGCTCCAGGGGAGGGAGGAATGGTCGATTCCATTTCACCTTCCCAGGCCGTTCAGCTCCTCGCATCGTAAGCTTGGAATATGTCAGCGATGGATAAAGTAACCATATAAATTGAGGACTCACCAGCAATCCAAAGCTCGGATTATCGGCCAGTAATGATAAGAATTCTTCGACTTGGGCTCGAGAATCCAGCGGCTCCCACGGTGTTTCCAAATTGTCAAGCACAACGAGACATGTTCCGCACTGCGCAAAGTGGCGCAGAATTGTCTTCGAACTCATAGCCGACGGCTCCAATCCCAAATGTAAACCGATAGTGGTCACCAAGTCCCCTAAAGTGTCGGCAGATTCGCACGAAATAAAATGTCTAAGGCCATATTTCTCCGTTACCGCAGGATGATGCAGTGCGGCCATGGCTAAGGTCGTCTTCCCCATGCCACCGGGGCCCAGTATGGCCGCCCGGGCGGGCTCACATAGCAGGACTTCGATAAGCTGCTTGAGTTCAGAATCTCGGCCATGGAATATTTTCGGGGAAGGGGGGAGGAGAGAAAGAGAGCCAGAACTGTGGTCGCACGAAATAAGTGCCGGTTATGAAAGAAAGAGTAATTTTATTCACCTGGCGTTCAATGAACTCCTTTCGATCTGAGAATTCATATGAGATGAGCAGAATCAAAGTCGTCAATCGTACCCACCGAAGATGCGGTATCGCTCTGGAAAGAAATGAGTTCTAAGAGCTCTTGATGCCGCCTCTCGGTATCAATACTGAAGTCGACCATATTCATTGCCATTCCAAGGCCATAATCAATCTGCCATAGCAGAGGTTAGCCTTAAAACACTTCCACAATGAGCAACCTACACTAAAAACCTGCAGGGCCGCCTTCAGCTCTGCCTCACAGGTGTCCAATTGAGCCGTGATTTCATTTTGTTTGAAGAGCCGCTTAATTGTCCCGATTTCTTGTTGCGCTCTCAAACAGGAATGAAATTTTTCAAGAGTGCTAGAGCAGAACGTCAATGCTCGCGAACCAGTGAGTGCTGCATATCAGCTTACATGACACACTCTGCAATTTGGTCCAGGATTTTCGGAGATCGGACTTCATCTGAGTGGACGCACAAGCTCATAAGTGCGGAGAGTAACCGGTGAACATTTTCCATCATGGAGAGACATCGATCTTTTTGGGACTTTATGGCCTACAATCTCATTGAGACTCGACATGGAATGAATGCGCTGCGGGACTGGCGTACCTGGACAATGGGGACGATTGTTAACACAAGAGTGCAGACAGTGTCGAGGAAGGGTATATGTGCTGTGCTCGCAACATCTTGCAGGGCATCTGCTGCTACTGCGGTGTACTGCAGAATTCTGTCGACAGTGTTGGAGGACTTTGAGAGCATCGCTGAGAATGGAGAAGCGCTTGGTCGGTTTATGCTACTCACGAGTTATATATCCGACCATGATATTTTCAATCCAGCGCAGATCCCACGGCGGTGAAAGTCGGCCACCGTGGAAGCATAACATCGACAGATTGTCGCCCAAAACTGATGGAATGTTCAGGTACCCGGCTTCAGATCGATTCCATTACCTACCTACCAAGGAGCGCCATATCGTCATGGTAGATGAAGCGCTTCAGATTGGGGAGTGGATTTTTTGGAGAGACATGATTCCGATGTCGGTGGAGGCAAAAAAAGAGCAGGAGTACAGAGCGTGCGTCCTCTGGTTCCGAAATTACCCGGTGTCCGGGCGAGGCCATTGAAGCTCCCCGTTCAACCTTTGTGCCCGGGACCTTGGAAGCGCCCGTCCGAGTGCTGAATTGATGCCCATGCTGAACCAATGTTGCTTGTCAGACTTCCCTGACTGAATCACAACGGCCTTTCAAAGTGGTGCGTATAAGTATGGCATCGGCAGAGATCGTCGCCGAGGACTGATGGACCCCTTTGTTCCAAGAACTCCAATGAATTTACTTTGAATTTACTACTAACCTATCAAGAGCGCCCGCACAGTCCACTGCTTCAGACCTTGGGCTGGAATCTTCGGATGCCGGTGGATCTGCGGTAGAAATCATCTCCAATGAAAAGAGTTGACGGAGTTTGTTCTATGTTCTAGAACAGTCATTGTTGGAAGCCTGGCATGCTCGACTTCGAATGAGCGCTGGCTCGGCGCCAATTCTCAACAACTTTTGAAACCAAGGCTGCCTGTCAAATTCCTCTTGAATTACTGCGGCGCAGCGCCTCAGCGCGCTCGTTTAATACATTTGACGGCATTAATTGCCTCTTGGCACCACCCTCGCAATCGCTGATCTGTGTTACCCATCTTCAACGAAGTAGAACCACGTATATTTGGACTCTATGTGACAGTCGCCAGAGATTGGGCGTTCCTGCATCGAGCCAAGGTGTCATTCTGTTTGCCCCGCATCAGCCTGAGCAGCCATCTTCGAGGTAAATTATTCGATCATTATCTGACCATTAACAAGCAATCATAACTTCCATTTCCATGGGCGACAAGGAACACGTTCATTTCCAACCCTGTTCCTATTTTCCCCACCACCACTCCAGTGTACTTGCTGCGGCGGACCTGACACAGTCGTATAATCAATCACAAGATGGACCTCCGCTCCGCTCCGGTGTGAGATGAACAGACTCGGAGCCATGAATATTGTTTTCTTTCTTGGTAACACCACACACACAACATGAAATACAGCCAGGTAGGTAGGTAGGTAGCTTAACATCAGAATGAAGTTCAAATTCACACCCGTCGCTCAGAGCTCTCCACAGAAGAATGGAGGTGGCGACAGCACTGTGGTGATATGAAGGGACAAAGATTGTTCATTCGGCATACGGAAATACAGCACATGGACGCTGGTGAACCTGCAAAATTTTGGCAAATCTGTAAAAGACCAATCAAGCACGGATTGATTTGTTTAAGGCCGGCAGTACAACCTTTGGGAAGTCCGAGGGTCATATTGGGAGAAAAGTTTGAGCGGGACAGCGAAACAGGGAGGCTCAATCCCTAGGCGCAGTTTAAGGGAGCTTGAAGATGATTTCAACAGCAATTGTAGAAGGAAGGTCCCCAGCAGCAGTGGACTGAATCATTGATATATATAATCAATAATTAATCACTTGAGATAAATCTGAGGGCGGAAAAGTGGGTGGAAAACTATGGTGTTCACTTTGTACATTTATTATTCACACACACACCGGAGAAATCTTTCTGAAATATCAACTAAAAAACAAAGCTCTGGGCTTCCACTGCAACGTCTGTGCTGTCCCATGCCATTCTGCGGCAAAGTTTGTGCAGTGCGTAGTCGTTGCGATGATTATACAGGCGTGCACAAATGGGGCAAGAACCTAGGACTTTTAGAACAGGAGGAGAGGAAACAGGAATGGAGATAAAGCTACATGGGGCAATTGTACCGCCGACAAGGCATTTGCTTAAAGAACAGTTAATCACCAGGTGGCTGTGCTAACCCTAGTGATGGAACATTTTTTGTAGAGCAGTTCACAGAAAGTTTGAGAGGGACAGAAAGTTAAGAGAGAGTTGGACAAAAGTTTTAGAGAGGAGTGAAAAGTTTGGAGAGAATGTTCCAGAATATATATATATACCCTGACATATATGTTAACATGTATACATCGTGCTATGCGATGGCGTCGATGATCGTCGCCTTACGTATTTTTCCTCTCACTGGTTCTTGCTACGAACTGCGTGGGAGGTAAACTAAATCTATCTTACAATCATCTTACTTTACTCACAGTATCTATTTAGCATTGTACTGACTGTCGTCGTACAGGTAGATACTTAATTCACTGGTTCTTGCTACAAACTGCGTGGGAGCATTGTACTGACCGTCGTTGTACAGATTCCACGGTTCACAATATATATGTTGAAACATTTGTTTCTTAGAGTCCAACGGGATTCCTTCAAGATCATGAGGGTGCCCAGTTTCATAGCCAAAAGTACATTTATAGTGCAAAATTATGATATTATATGAGGGAATATTAAAAGTGCACTCTGACCGCCATACACTGTCACTTTCAGTTCACACACACACATTTTTGATGCACACACACACAGAGATTTCCAAGGTTCACACACATTGTCCGATTTTTAACCACTTCACACACACACAAAATTCTCAATCCATAGATATCTGGTGTTGAAGCCAGAGGGCCTTTTTGAAGGAGTATATGACCTTCTTTATGTCTTGATATAGCCGATGCTCACCTCAGGGGATCAGGGAAGTCGAAAAATCTGCCTAGTTCGGACTTTTCTTCAGTTTTTCATGATACCTGGGGGGGCAAAAATGAAGCAGGGCACACTAGGTGGGTCCTTCACATGTCATAATTTCTTCAATGAGTCCTTGTGCACTATTGTGGCTTGATGACCACAGAACAGTAGATTTTCTCTGGATCTATCATTGTTTGTCCACTACGCCTGCACGTGCATCGCAACCCAATATGGAAATTTAGTGAGAACACATCTGTTCAGTCACATGTAGCTCAGGGAGCTAGATTGGGCTTTGCCGATGTATTTTACAGCCAATTTTATGAATTTTGGTTTTTTAAAAAGCGAAAAAAAGCGTGCATTCAGTGTATCATGGGGACTAGGCTGGATCTCAGTTGATTTCGGACGGTCTCCAAAGTTCTGGTTTTACTGGCGTAAGACTTGAACCCACCTATCAACCACCTTATACGGAACAAGATGGCCAAGAACTTGACGGATATGAAGGAGCTGGGCGTTGCGAAGTGATGTCCGCGAGCATCCCGTACTTGCATCGACATGGCGGCAATGGTGGCAAAGCCTTGGAGATATGGGAGGAAGAATCCATGTGCAGGGTGTCGTGAGTCCGCGCCATCTTCGTCACTTCGTTACTTCGCTTAGCGCTGCGAAAGTTCGTAACTTTGATGGGAATTCGTGAAAGTTCGTGAGTTTGATGGCTTTCTGTGAAAGTTCGTGAGTTATTCCAGCCTTGTCAAACGGCGACTCCTCGGCACATCACGGAGTGATGTGCATCAACAGCTTGCCGAGGTTGGCCGGTTAGCTGGTTAGGGGTTGGAGGTTAGAGGTTTGGGTTAGGCGGTTAGTGGTTAGTGGTTAGTGGTTAGTGGATAGAGGTTAGCAGTTAGCGGTTAGCGGTTAGGGTTAGAGGTTAGTGTTAGGCCAGGGTATCAATATAAAAAAACGGGGGAGAAGGAAATGATGGCCAGATTGATGCGTCTGATTTGTGTGGTTTGTTCACCTCACGAACTTTCCTAGGAATTCACCAAAGTGACGAAGTTTCAGAGGTTTCCATCAAAGTGACGAACTTTCGCGAGTTTAAGCGAAGTAACGAAGTGACAAAGGTGACTACTACTCGGGTGTCGTCTCCCGCCTGGCCGTGAGTACAGAGAGCGGAGAAGGAAAACCGATGGAAGAGGACACGCAACTCTGCGGTAGCGCAGACCACTCACTATCTGGCTCCTCGATGCGACCTCGATAATTGTGCCCAATGATTCTCTCAAGCGAGGGCAATGATAGCCTAGGATTCCGACGTGAAGGGATACCACTTCATTCATTTCCGTTCCACTTTTCCTGGTGCCGCTACTCTACTAGATAGCCGTCGACTCATCGGCGTTAAGAATGAGCGTCGCAAAGAAGCGAATTATCTCAAGGAACGCCTCCGCGCCCAGAGCTGCCAAGCGTGTTCGCCGTTAGCACAAACCGCGACAAAAACTGGCCGTGTTACGCACTCTCGTTCACGGTGTGTGCGCCGCTCATGCCGCCGTCCTTGCTCCCAATGATGTTCCTGTGATTGTACCGGAAGATGCTGCGCGAGAGCTCCCAGTAGTACTTGGTGTCTGGAGCGGGTGTTAGTACAATCGCAATGAATATGAGCGCCACCGCGACGCACCAGTATTCCCCGTACTCATACTCGGCGCGACTGCGATCGCATCCTTGCCGGCGCCCGCGAGGTCGAGCCCACGGTGGGCCGCGAACGTGGCCTTGATCGTCCCGGACAACAGCTGATAGGGCTCGCTTCCCTTGCCCGCGAGGGGCGTAACCGGCGCGGGATCGAGCGCCCTTCCGTACGCGTCTATCAGCGTGAGCGTGCCAAACGCGGGCGCATCGGCCGGGGTCTGCGCCTCGCCGAACGCGGTGTACGAGAGATTGAATCGTGCGGCGAGGTCGGCGAGCAGCGCAGTGTCGTGGGCCTTGGTCTCGGCGACCGAGCTAAAGTCATGGTCATCGTATCGTCTCACTTTTCATCATTTAAGCCAAGTCCGCACCTCTCTGTCGAGAGCCGGTGGTTGACGAGGGCCCACGCCTGTTCGGGCAGCGCGTTGCTCTTTACGCCGCCTACACATCACTCATCAGCATCCTCGTGGCCGTATTAGAGGAGAGGACGCACCCTGCACTATATCAATCGCCTGCGTTGTGCCAATCAAACTGCGGAACTGCCGGCTTTCGACGAGTACATCCCGTAGCTTGCTCAGTGCTTTGTCAGAGTTCACCGACCGCCGGGCGAGTTTCCTGAGCTTTTTGGGGAACTGCGCGCCGTGGGTCGCGTGGCATTGCACCAGCTGGTACGGGACTGAGGAGCGCGACTGCGAACAAATGAATGAGTTACGGGAAGTCGAAGAAAGACTTCGAGGAACTATACCAGCTCGGCCTTATAGGGATTATCTTCGTACTTGACCAGCAACGCAGCGAGGATGCCGATCGAGGTGTGAGGCGGGGGTACGGACGAGTGTCCGCCGGGAGACGTTACCTCCACTCGCACATCCAGATAACCCTTCTCTGCGACGGCGGGCGTTGCAAAGATAGAGCCATACGCTTCACCGAAACCCTCTGTAACCCGTTATTAAACCTATCAAATATGTGGTCGCGACGCCACTTACCACACTCGTCGAGGATAAATGCAAAGGGCAAGTTCTCGCCGTAGATGCCGCACATCGCGGCGCTAAGTTGCTTGGCACCCTGTGGGCCAGACACCTCCTCGTCGAAGCCGAACGCAATGACGACCGTGCGGGTCGGCTTGAAGCCCTGCGCAATCAGAGTCTCGATCGTGGCCCTGCGTATCGAGGCGGAACGACGCACGGAACTTGGACAGCGCCGGAGGGCAAGTTGATGGCCTTGGTTTTGAAGTCGGGCGTGGCGACGAGACGGCTGATGTTCGCATAGAGCTCCGCCCCACGCTGTGGTACAAGGGCGTCGACTTGTGGACAGCCAGTGGCCAATTGAGGAACGTCGACATAGGGCGCGAAATTGACGCGTAGTCCCAACAAAGACAGTAGGATAACGCCAAAAATGAGAGCCACCTGCGTTCTGCGGCTGACAGTACGCGGCGCGAGTAGCGCCCCAGCAGCTATGGGTTGGACCGTCGAGGGCAGCAAACCATCATTCGAGCGTTTCTCTCCTGCAGTCGACATAGGTCGGGTTGAGAGTAACACGACAATAATCTGCCCTAGTTATATGCATGGTTTGTAATGCTCCAGACGAACCTCATGCTCATCAAGATCCCGCTTATTCCTCTTCTCCACACTCCCCTTATCAAAGAGAAGATTACGTGCTGGTCTGAGGGAGACCAGCGTACGCCGTATTCCATGCATATGGCGAATTTTCAATTTGAAATAAATCTACTCGCCTGGCGGACAGAACGAGCCGAATACGATGGAAATGCGCAGGATGGAGCCAATTTGTGGCCAAATCTCGTATACAAGAGCGCGGTGGGCCGCGGCGGCCCACCACTTCGCTCGACGAAGAAGAAATTGATTGGACGCCAATACTTATTTGACGGCGCGTCCACGGCTAAGGTAGCGGACAGACAAGTGCGGTTACCCCACGTGATGCATTAGCCTTATTGGGAAGATTGCTAAAGATTCGCTGTAATCAGCCTGTTCTCATTTCAAATTAAAAATTCTGGCTCAACAGTTCTGTGTGAATGTATCAGAAGACTGCTCCTAAATAATTTGAGGAATTTTGGTTAAGAAATGGGGGACGAGTTCCTAAATTGATGTGGCTGGGAAGTGCTATTGATGTGGGCGGAGAATACCATCAATGTCTGATCATTTGGGAACTCGTCCCCCATTTCTCAACCGAAATTTCTTAAAATATTTAGGAGCAGTCTTATGATACAATCACACAGAACTGTTGAGCCAGAATTTTTTAATTTGATCTGAGAACAGGTCGATTACAGTGAATCTTTAACAATCTTCCCAATAAGGCTAATGCATCACGTGGGGCAACCGCACTTGTCTGTCCGCTACCTTAGTGGCGTCGGAGCGGAGTTTAAAAGGCTTATTTTCGAAGAAATGTAAGATAAATTGCGCGTTCACGACACCAGCAGGCCGAGGCTGAAGCCGTAAACCAGTCCCCCACAAACGAGGGTGAAATAGGTCCAGTGTTTCTTCCGATATTGCGCCATCCGGTGTCAAATGGATGCATTCATTTAGATTTCTACTCTCTGGTGTACGCACTCCTACATAGTATTCCGCTAGATAGCCGTCGACTCATCCGCATTGAGGATCAGCGTAGCAAAGAAGCGGATCATCTCGAGCTGCCCATCTGCGATCCATCCTACCAACCGAGCTCGTTAGGTCAACAAAACTGGACTTCAGCAATGGCATTACGCACTCTCGTTCACAGTGTGCACCCCGGCCATATCCGTATACTCAATGACGTTGTTGTGGTTGTACCTAAAGATGCTGCGCGAGAGCTTCCAGTAGTATCGCGTGTCTTATGGCGAGGTCAGTGCCAATCTCACGGCGATACCGTACATGCAAACCGCGACGCACCGGTGTTCCCCGTACTCATCGATGGCGCGACAGCGATCGCATCCCCGCCGGCGCCCGCTACGTCGAGCCCGCGGTGCGTCGCGTACGTGGCCTTGATCGTCCCAGACAGCAACTGGTATGCCTCGCTCCCCTCGCCCGCGATGGGCGACACTGGCGCAGGTTCGAGGGACGTCCCGATCACGAGCCCGTCTTTCAGCGTGAGCGTGCCCAGGGCGGGCGCACCCGGTGGGGACAGCGTCTTGCCGAATGCGGTGTACGAGAGATTGAATTTCGTGGCAAGATCAGCGAGGAGCGCGGTGTCGTGCGCCATCGCCTCGGCGACCGAGCTGCGGGGGTCACATCAGCTATCATCTCTTGCTCATCGTGAAAATAATCCGAACCTCTCCGTCGATATCCGATGGTTAACAAGGGCCCATGCCTGTTCGGGGAGCGCATTGCTCTTGACGCCACCTACACACCGTCCATCAGAAGCATATCCTGAGCGACAAGAGGAAAACCCACCTTGTATCATATCAATTGCCTGCGTTGTGCCAATAAGACTGCGGATCTCCCGGTCTTCGACCAACACGTCCCGAAGCGTGTTCAGCGCTTTGTCGGAGTGTATCGATCGCCGGACGAGATGCTTGAGCTCTTTGGGCATCTGCGGGCCGTGGGCTGCGAGGCACTGGAACAGCATGTATGGGACCGAGTCGCGCGACTGTGGAAGAATGAGTGAAGACAAGGAAAAATTAAGCGCAGGCTCTACCAGCTCTGCCCGAGACGGATTATCCTCGTACTTGACCAGCAGCGCGGCGAGAATGCCGATCGACGTGTGAGGTGGGGGGACGGACGAGTGCCCGCCGGGGGACGCCACCTCGACGTGCACGTCCAGATAACCCTTCTCTGCAACGGAGGGCATCGCAATTACCGAGCCGTACACTTCCGCAAATCCACCTGCGAAGCGTTGTTTATATTCATTAAATATATGTACTTGCAGCACGACTTACCGCCTTCGTCGACGATGAACGCAAACGGCAGGTCCTCGCCATAGGTTCTGTGCATTGCGGCGCTAAGTGCACCCGCGCCCTGGAGGCCGGATGCCTCCTCGTCGAAACCGAATGCAAGCACAATCGTGCGCGTGGGCTTAAAGCCCTGTGCGATCAAGGTTTCGATGGCGGACCTGCGTAAGGAAGAGGTGAGGGCCATTGAAGATCCAAAGAGTATGCAGCCACATTATCCCGATGAGCCCACTTTTATCGTCCATGCTACCGCGACCCCAGATAGATTTGCCTGAATATTACCGTCAGCGATGCAGAATCAACAATAAAGGATTGGGGATCTTACCGTCATAGTGCCCCGAATATGGGGGGTGAGTCCATTCTTCGGGCAGTTAAGACTAAATATGGAGTGATGCGGGCAGTAAACACACCTCCGTAGGTACTGGGCTCGACTGGGACGACATCTGTGTGTGTTACTGGTAAGCTACGGAAGAGAAACAGTGACCAAGCATACCCTGATGCGCAGCCAGGAGTATCGGCTTGAGCGACTTGTCGGAACCGGTCCATTCGTAGAGAAGACCATAAGTGTTAACCTTGTTCAGCGACAGCGTCGAGTGCCTGGCGCACACCATCATTGAACCGGAAACACAGAAGCGGGAAAGATACTTACACCAATGGGAATGCACCTAAAAGGTAGTCGTGAAATGGCGCGAAGACGTCCCACCGCGGGTCCTGACCCACGGGTCCCATTGCATCGAAGACCTCCGTCCTGCAAACTAGGAGGTGAGATCACTACACCAAGAGCTGGTGGAACGACGTACGGGACCTGCACAGCGCCGGCGACCCAGTTGACGGCCTTGGTTTTGAAGTCGGGCTCGGCAAAGAGATCGCTGACGCTTGCATAGATCTCGGCACTACGGCTTGGCACAAGAGCCTCGACTTGCGGGCAGTCGGCGGCAAATTGAGGCACGTCGGCGTATGGCGCGAAGTTGGCGCGCAGGCACAGCAAAGAAAGCAGGGCAACAACAAAGATAAGATACTGTTTTCTGCGGCTGATAGTACGCGGCGCGAGCTCGTTTTTCCCCGGAGTCACCAGATGTTGCGTCGACGGCAGCAAGCCATCAGAGTAAGGTTTCTCTTCTGCAGTCATCGTGGGCAGTTAAGCCTGTAGAGTTCCGTCCAAGGAATCTAGTGAAGTTTCAGCTTGGTAGGCTCCAGAGAACAGATCTGCGCAGCAAGTGCGCAGTGTTGGGGAGCATATGGATTTGATGGCTGTCAGTGTCACTGATGACGGCAATATTGCGCGTGATGCGCGAGGGGCTACCGACATCTACCAGCATGTCGGGCTACCTGGGGTCGACTTTTTTTTTTCAGCTCGAAGGACCGGTCCGTATTGATTGGTTTCAACATCCCTCCAAAGTTGAAGGTTAAACCATGGAAGAACCCCACTTCACACAAGTCGATGTACCAAATTCCAAGGGTTTTCGAAAACAGCAGAAACCTCTTATAATACGCCACATGTGAGACGGTGAAGAAAAATCTCCTTATCAGTCATGCCCCCCCCAAGTTCTCGTACCTCCTTTTTTGGGGATAGTTCTGGTGAAAAACGCTCATCACTGTCTTCGCAAAATAAGTTACCGCCCCATACTCGCGCAAGATTGGCGCGCGCGATTTTTTGCCGAGATGCGGGCGACGATGGTATTGAATTCTTCCAACGACTTCGCTGGTTCTGGGCGCCCGGCTGGGTTGGTGCTCATCATGCGGTCGGCGACAGAGGAGAAAGCGCGGAGCGCGGGGTATTCCTAGTTAAATCCGGATCGGAGTTGAACAATTCAGACCGAAAAACATACCTTGATCACATTGGCCATCGTCAACCTAAGCTGAAAGATGTCAACCTTGAATGGATTGTACGGTACCGTCAGCGAAAGCTCGGGGATCATCGGAAAGGTCCTCAGTGTGCCTGTCGTCAAGTCGGTGTCCTTGCCTTTTGGAAACCGCATCGAGATGCCGAAGACACAATCAAAAGCCGAGGTGGGGAACGAAGAACATGCGCGTACTAGTGGCAGATATTGTAGTCGTGGAAGAATGCAAGGCCCTGCCGCCGACGCTGTGAATATGCACGAGAAAGGAAGACGACGAGTACATACCTCCAGCAGCTGGCGCATCGCTTCCACAAATTCTGCACGGCAGTGAAATGCCGGGTGATTGAATTGGCGGCCATAAGGCATAACGACAAGCACATCGAGCCCGTTTGGCAAGGGTATAGTCTGGAGGACCGGTATTGCTCGATTCCGCGGGTCGTATTTAAAGTTCAGAGGGCATTGGATACATCTGAACTCTCCTTTGCCATCCACTTCATCACAACTTTCGTCCCGGCCTCGATACAAATGGCATCGAGGACGTCGCAACACTGTTCAAAGTCAACTCATGCTGGCGGCAGACAAGAGATACAGCTTAGCGAATATAACTGATATCCGTCTTCTGGCAATTCGCCTTCGCGTCTCCTCTCGGTGGAGTTCCACCACGACGGCACCCAGTTGGGATCGTAGCGGGGCCGCAGTTTGTAGCCGACTGAGAGTAGAAACGGTTATATTTCGACCCATCTGGCCTTGTTTTTCGACATGAACGGGTCCTTTGCAGGCTTTGGGATCGAGGTGCCTTGCTCTGGGGGCAGCACCATACTGACGGTCGAGAGAGTTTGCAACAACTCACGGATAGTACAGCCACCTCCTTTGAACAAAACCTAGCGCCGAACAGGAAATTAATGGGAACAAAGGAGCTAGATGTCGTTATGAAGAAAATATGACCATCTGGTTGATTCGAGGGAGCTTGGATAGAACGGTAAGATGGACATCTGGGTCACTAATACCGCCAAAAGAATCGAAGCGCGCCCGGCAGAGAAGCACAGGGTTTTGCACGAATATCCTTGGCCTGAAGAAAAAATCTCTATATCTGGACAAGTTGAAGCAGATGTAGTGGGCATGCGAATAGTTTGAATGATTTTGCATTGAACCGGAAGAACCTTGGTTCTCTGTCGGATGTGTCGGCCGTTCTTGTTGCGGTGTTCAATATGTTCATGAAATTGCATTCTCGAATTGCGTTCTCGAACCGGCATAGGACTATAATAGTACTACCGTAGCACAACATTCCCCTCCTGAGTGAAAAGGAGTCAAGGCTCAGTGCCTAACACAACGGTTGAGAACGAGAAACATACCTTGAGCTCCGACGGAAGAGACGCCACACTCTCCTTCATTGACTGAGCAATCTTGATAGACTCAGCCGTGTCGACGAACTCGGCAATCTTCTTGACTTTGCTCCCATCCTCGTTCCAATCCAAAAACCACACAATCTCCAAACGAACCGCGTCCTTGCCACGCAGCTTCGTGTGATGGGCGACCCGGGCAACGGACTTGCGCTTCTGCGAGTCAACGGCCGTGAACAGGATCTCGTACGTCGCGTGCTCCATAATAGCCACCTCGGGTTTCATGTGCTGCTCGTAGGCCTCGTTGGTCCAGGAGAAGCCTTCCGGCATGCCAAAGGTGCGGATGAGCGATTCGGGGGCGAGGGAGCGGCTGCAGTCGGGTGCGAGCGTGCGGGAGAGGATGGTTGTGTTCTTTACTCTGATGGCCTCCTCCAAGTCGCCGAAGAAGGCCTTGGTGGAGCTCTCGATGGCCGTATAGAGGACGTCGTTTGCGGACATTGTTTTAGGATACAGGAAGTCGAGAAAGAGAAAGAGACTTTGAGGAAGAGAGTTCGATGGTTGGAGTGCAACGAATCGGAGGAAATCAGCTCCAAAGTCAGCTATATAAGCGCGGAGACAAGGCCGATATGAAGGTAACGGTGACGATATAATATATCCAAGGGGATCCTCGATGTGGTCGATGCCCGATGCTGTCGGGAGTGGTTAGAGGACAGTCAGCCTTTGATAGCCGATCACACACGCGCCTCAAACGCGCCTGACTTCTTACCACCACGTCGCGCCGCCCGCTTGGCTATATTACACATACCCTATGCTTGAACCTGCTGCGCTCAATCTCAGCTCTCGAGGAAACACTCTGAATGTCTCCACAGACCTTGAGCTGGCTTCTGATTTTTCTCCCGACTCGCCAAACTCTTTGTTCGACTCCACTGACGAGGCATCGCCGTCCGCCAGAATGGTACCGGCAATGTTACATGCTCCACCAATCCCCGGGCTCTTCTTCTTCCCCTCCATCCTCGTCCCTATCGAATTCGCCGACCAAGTAATGCGATTCTGCCTCGACACGTACTTCCCGCCGAGCCGCCCTGGTGTGAACCAGATCATGCTCTTCGGCACGGAATCCATACCTCTGATACTTCACTCCCTTCTCTCCACCATGTCTAGTTTGCTCAAGCCCTCTTTACCTCCCACCATTCACACCCTGTTATTCCCCGATACGCCCACACGAGAGCGACAAGTCATTCTGAACCTTTACCATCCCGGTGAAGGAATCACGCCCCATGTCGACCTCCTTAAACGCTACGACGACGGAATTGTCGGTGTCAGCTTCGGGAGCAGCTGTGCCATGCAATTCGCCCGTGTAGAGCAGGAGGAGTCGTCGAGTCCAATGCAGCTGTTCCTCCCGGAACGAAGCATGATTGTGCTTTCCGGGGAAGCGCGCTATGACTGGACGCATGGCATCGACAAGCGGGCGGTTGACCTGGTATCCGATTCGGAGTCGGAGTGGATTGTTGAGCGCGGTGTGCGGATGAGTGTCACTTTCCGCTGGCTCTTGCCTGGCGCAAATATAGTTGGAGACCCATAAGGCGACCAGTTTTCCGCAATGAACTACCTATCTAGTGTTACGGGCTCTTTTCAAAAACGTTTGCTCTCAAAGGGACTTCCATGGTCTCAAATTGTACCTTGGAGCGCTCCAGCGTGATATGCGAGGTCCCCGCGTACCAGCTCATCGCAATCGTGCACCGTGCCTAGAAACAGAGACCTATATCGCGCCAGGCAGCTTGCCTCTCTGAGCTACAAACGGGAGGGTCAAGCTTGCATTATAGCATGAGAGGTGATTCACTTTGTATATGACGGTGCACAAATACAGTTCCTACAGTCAAGGAAGGTTTGGGATTGTGTTCTCCATCAAGTATTCTCGAACTACCCTTCGTTCGAGTGACGTTTCTTCTTGCCTGCATTTTGGATTGAGCGGAAGTACTTCACAAGTACCCTACTAGAGTTTGAAGGGCGGAGGTCGGTAGGTAAAATTAGCAGACATCTTTTGACTACTCTACTCAGAGACGACGTGGAGTTAGTCATGCCATTATCAGTAATGTACCCGAGTAAAAATTGAAGAAGTAAGTATAGTATGCAACTTAACAGTCGAATATGCCGCAAGTGAAGCAGCGGAGAAAAATCTCCTTATCAGTTGTGCCGTCCAAGCCCTCGTACCTCCGTGTTGAGGGCTAATCCTTTCGGAAAGAGCTCGCCATGCTCTTTGCAAAATAAGTGACCACTCCATGCTTGCGCAAATTTGGTGCGTGCAATTTCTTCGCTGAAATGTGGGCGACGATGTGGTTGAATTCCTCCAGTGATTGGGCCGGCTCGGGGCGCTCGGCCGGATCGGCGCTCATCATGCGGTTTGCGACGGGGGAGAAGGCACGGAGCGCGGGGTATCCCTGGTTAAATCCGGGTCGGAGTTGAACAATTCAGACCGAAAAACATACCTTGATCACATTGGCCATCGTCAACCCAAGCTGAAAGATGACAACCTTGAATGGATTGTACGGAACCGTCAGCGAAAGCTCGGGGATCTCGGGAAGGACCTCAGTGTTCCGGTCGCCAATGCAGTCCGAGAGCCCGAAGTTGATGTAGTAGTAGGAGACGGGGCCGACGGAGCAGCGTATTTCCCATTCGAAAATTCGTCTGTTTCCGGTGTGGGATTTTGGGTAGCAGAAATGCGATCCTAGGGGGCCAAGGCGGTACGAGATCAGGTAATATTGAAGTGTCTGTCTGCGAGAGACTGGCCAAGGTGGGAGTCATCCATGATGAGGTTTTGAGGGGTGATGTCGCTGAGAGAACAACTAAAGGCTGATGAGACAAACAAAGAGTTATGACGTACTAATGGCAAATATTGTGATCGTGAAAGAATGCCAGTGCAAGACCCTGATACAAACAATGTCACGGTGAACTTAGGAAGGACAGGAGATAGTTTGTGTACCTCCAGAAACTGACACACTGCTTCCACAAATTCTGCCCGGCAGTGGAATGGGGGGTGATTGAATCGACGACCGCACAACATCACGACAAGTAAGTACATTGAGCTCATTTGGCAAAAATATGGTTTGGAGAATGGGGATCACTCGGTTCCGTGGGTCGGATCTGAAGCGCGAAAGGTACTTGATGCATTTGAACTTGCTCGAGTCCCTTGCCATCCATTTCATCATGACCTTCTTCCTATCCTCAATACAAATAGCATCAAGGGCATCCTGTGTAAAGTCAACTGGTGCCAGTGATAGGGCATGTACCAAAACATGCATGAAAACACCATTTTTTATTTCATTTTGAACCTATTAGCGGGCAGAAGTGAGGCATTAGATTATGAGCGTACACCCTCCCTGGGGTGGTAGGCTACACTATTGATGGCTGAAAGTCAGTGTAACAAATCAACTATGAAGGATTGAGTAGTCTTGACAAGGCAGCCCAAAAGGCTGTTATGTCCTGACTATGATATTCTACACTGAGCTATAGACAGTGGTGGTAAACCATTATCTTATGCGCTGGAGGTGAAACATCAAGGAACTACTCAGAATTATTGACTTGCCGCTTCAACAGCCTCTGAATAGTCTGATGACTATTAAAACCAGATATACAAAGTCAGAATTAGTACAACCACATTAGGGCCGGCAGAGATATAGTGCCGCTTGATTTTGTGTATAAGTCTAACTGATTAGATTGGGATGAAGACATGTTACTGAGTTGACCATTACTGTGGTTACTCGGGCAGATCTGACTGTTAGAAAGATGTGGGCCTCGCATCAAGGATTTACTGATATGATTGATGAGGATTGGCACTACAGAATGGTGCCGCGCTATATTGTGTGAAACGGCAGAACAACATAGTGGATGCCTACGATGAAGAGCATGGGGTTGAGGTAGGTGTTTGTCACTTTTAGCTGGGTTTCTTTACCGCTGCACTGCAGGTCCACTCACTACCGCAAGTACTGCTGCAGCTGCAGACACAACGCGCCTCACAATTCGTACTCAATCAACACAAATCCCGCCCCACAGCGACTGAAAGCATGCTGACTGCACCACTGCAACTCCAACTCGCATCTGCATATGCGCTATGAATGCTGCCCGCATCTGTGGCCTCAACCTCGCACATCAACACCACTCCATGCAAAAACTCGTCCAACACTGTCAAGGCCATGCCTCATTGCATTACACAGCCGACTCGCGCCCTGCTGCACCTGTGCATGTCCATGCAGTACACTCTGTTCATACACACACTTATTCCTTGTTCACGTGGTAACCTGTCATTCACGCAGGCAATTCATCGTGTTTGTATTGTTGGGAGGGTTGTATGCAGCTAAGCAGTAGGTAGCTTGTATCCGTAGTCGTTGCTGAATAGATTGCTTTCTGTTTGACTCATTCCCTCAACTTACCCGCCCAGCACTACACTGCAATGATACCACTCGACAGAATCATTACAGTGTGGCCAAAATGTTGAACTGACGAAGCTTCAGCCAGAAATTGAACTGACGAACTTTTGCAGCTGAGAATCTGAACTGACAAGAATTCACTGTCGGCAGTCCCAAATGATGAAGAATACCTCAAGTTTGCCTAATTTACATGAGGTGACTAACTTTCTCAAAATTAGCTGAAGTGACAAAGGTGGTGCAGACTCGAATTTGATGTCTGTCTTCTTTTGTCTTGAATCTCCAAAGTCCACCTTTGTTTGCCTCCCACTCAGCAAAAGTCCACCAAGACAGCACCCAGTTGGGATCGTAGCGGGGTGCAGTTGGTAGCCAACAGAGAGAAGAAATGGCTGGATTTCGACCCATCTTGCCTTGTTCTTGGAGATGAAAAATTGTTGTTTTGAGGTCTCTGGGCTTGAGTTGCCTGGGTCCAGGTTTAGTGCCAAGCTCATGACTGTCTCACCAAAGGTCTGATCCTGTCTGGTGGCACCAATTGCTTTTTCAGGGGAAGGCAAGAGCTTTACAAGAACGAGGTCCTAGATGTTGGCAAGTCCTTGCATTGAATATGCCACTGCGCCTGGATCCAACAGCACCAGCTTCGGCTGGATTGTTGTTTCTTCTGCTTTACTTGTGTCATCCTACCTGGGGTTTCCTCCTGGGTTTCTGCTTCAAGGATTTGTGCGGAATTTGAGTTACTCACCCAACTAATGCTACAGTTGCAAAAAGCAGATCATGGTTGCAAACAAGGTCTGTTCAGCCAACAGCAGCCTTCTGATAGCTGATTTTTCAACCAATCACAACACAACCACACACATCTGACCTTTACCTCCACATCGACCAACAGTTCCTAAATCACACAGAACTCTCCAATATCAGGATCATACTTTCATCACATAGACCATAGTCTCTGTGACAGACCAACAAGTATGTACTAACTAGCATGAACCCGTGCTTCACTACGGTCTGGATGAATGAATCTCGGAAGCTTGGACTTGCTCCACCTGGATGAACCGGCAGCCTGCAGCTCAACAAAAGTGATCGAATGAAATTCAAAACATGTTTAAGTTCACTGTATTCCCATTCATCAGTATGGACACTCGTCACCAACCTCTGGTTGGTTCCTCGTGTCCCCCGTGTCCCCCATGTCTGCATCCATTAAATATTATAATTGACACGCCAAATGATTACCATAAATAATCTTGCCACTGCAGTCAGCTTTTCCAGCAGTTGGTTTCTCATGTTTCCTGTGTGCTCAAGCCTAGTAAATGATGTTGAGAGAATAATCATAGGTGGAAGTCCAGCAGGCTTTGTCTAGGGCTGCACACCGTCCTGTCAATGGGTCTGTCATGTGACAGCTATCAGTTTGCTTGTCAGAACTACTGAGTACGTTCAAAAGTTGTGGCCTAAAATGTGTGTTACCTATAGGCTTACATTTGCGTGAAGCATGCCTTCCCAAAGAGCACATCATATTTTTTTGACAATTTATGGTGTGTTTTCAGGACCTGTCTACCCGTTGACGGCCATTCTTGATGGGAACAGCCATCAAAAGTACAGTCGAAAAACCCGACAGGACGGCCCGTGCAGCCCTAGAGCCTTCATGTTCCCTGCCATTCCAGATTGTGGGTGCAGGCCTAGATACCGGGAATGTATGCAATTAGTGCATATATATCCCATGTGTGACAACAGTTGGCCTGCACAGAAGTAAGTAAGCAGAAAAAGTAGCATGAAGCAAGCAACAATTTGTTTGCAACAAAACATCGTTGGAAGTAGGGTCAGAGTTCATTGGACATCTTGGCATAGCTGCTGGACCGACACTGCCACAGCTTTGATGTTTGTCTGTATAACCTGATTGGCTGACGACATCTACACATGACAGCTTTCATTTGTATAAGTAGATAGATATCTGGGATGTCTGGAATGTCTAGCTGTGAGAAACAGGTGTCCCAGAGTAAAGACGCGCTGGCGTCAACAAAGCAGGAGAGGGAGAGAATGACACACAACAGCGGCAATCTTTTTACATCACGGTCAAGTCTTGACGTTTGTCTTTGACATTTGTCTGGATAACCTGATTGGCTCACTAACGACTGCTATAATTTGTATAAGTAGATATATGGTCTGTTAGTAAACAAGACCATATTGTTGGTGGACCTATCATTTCTTTTCTGGCCTTGTTCTCTGACACTTTCTGGTGCATTAATTCTGAGAATATTTGATTGAGCACATAGAATGCCTTTCAATGAATTGGAACTTTCTTTAGATTTAAGAGAGAGGTGGAGCTGGAGTGGTGATATTGAATGATTTTGTGAACATGGTTTTATGTAAGCAATGTCTGGGTTGATGTTGCTTTGAGATATTGGCCAGGTGAAATAATTAATTGTCACTGTATGATATTGTCCATTCCTGTTCAGGAACTCTTACAAATATTTTGAGATATATTCCAGCTGCATCACATGCAGTATGAAGGAAAAAATGTGAATTAGCACAGCCACACTTTTACGTAATTTGACAGTCTGCCAACAAGTGCCCCCTGTTTACTATCAGACTACATAGACCAAAGTCACAAATTCTGATTGCATCCATGCAAGACAAGTATTATCTTTAACTGTGCTCTTCACACTCACAACCTCATTCTGCATGCTCTGAACAAGTAGAGAATTATTCTATGTTGTTGAGAGCTCTATCAAGCCCCAACAACAGTGATGGCAGCAACCTCTTCCTTGAACAGCTTCTCTGCATTGGTCCTGATGCATGCAGTTTGTTGGTTGGGGGACTCCAGCAATGAGGGCAGTAGATCTGTGCTCAATTTCTCAGATGCTTCTCGGGAAAGGAGTGACAGCAGGTGATCAATAGACACCACTGAAAGTGCAGGGTTTCTAGCACTGCATAGCCAATGTTCAATATAGCTTAACTAGCTCCATATGAAATATTAGTCACCCTATGCCCACAGAAACTGTAGGTTCTACAAAAGCGGTGTTGATGCTGTAGATCAGAATTGGGTTGAAGGGGTTGGTTGTATCACAACTGACATTGATGATGATGGATAGCTCCCTTTGCAGCCCTGCTGCAATAATCTGATCCTGCATTATAAAAGATGGTATTTGGCTGTTGAGATGAATGCAGTTGACAAAAATGTCGACATTGAGAATTTCCTGAAATGGGCCACCCTTGGCGGTTTCATCTAGATCTCACTTGACAATATCATCTCTGCACAGAATCAGTTAGTCGGTTTGGAGTAGAGGATCAGAGGGACCAACTCTTCAAGACTGATTTTTCTGAAGAGATCAACTGTGCCTCTTCTACACCTTCCCAAAGCACCAATTACCAGTGCTCTGACACCTTTTCCGTTTCCTCCCAGCAACTGCCTGATGCTTGCAACCATAGTGCCTTCATTCTCAAACAGCTGGAGATGCCCCAGCTTCTCCCTTTTCTTCTGCAACAACAGCACTAGAAGCCCTGCAGTAGCTCCAGCGAGGCCCACATGACAACTAAATGTAGCAATGTGATGACTGCTTGCATTAGTTAAGAATTTGAGATTGTACAAAGTGCCTCCACTGCGATGGAATCACAACAGAAGGTCAGACCAGCCAGCTTGGTCTTTTTAGCAGTATGCAAACTCAATGTGAGTGTGCAGGAGGGGATCTGTCAATTCCTCGAGCTCTTTCAATCCGACGATGGTCACTGTGGTAGTGTTGCTGAGGTTTGGTTACATTCGGTTTAGGCAATTTCCCAAACCCTGCACCAAACTTTGGGTTCAGTGCAACATGGGTTCGGTTCAGGCTCAGGTGAGGTTCAAACCTCAACTAAGGCATAGCACAAGTGTGGGTCACCTGCAAATCATCCCGGGTTGATCTATGGGAATACTTGTGGGAAACCTGACTCGCGGGTTTGGGTACCCATCACCATGGGTTGTTGAGGATCCAGGTAGCAATTTATTTTCTGGAAGGTCATACTTGCAAGTTTCAAAGTGTTAAAACATGTACATTCAGCTGAAAAATAGCAAAAGAAGAAAAAAACCTGTGAGTTGATCTGTAGGAAACCCACAACCTATGGGTTAAGTACTCATGAACACAGGTTTCCCATGGATCCAAGTAGGGCTCTGGATGACACAGGTACCTGTGGCCACGAATCCGAGTCACCCATGAGTTAACTCGTGCTATGCCCTAACCTCAATGAACCTCAAAAATTTCTCTGCTACTTTTCAATGGTGTGAAGGAGGCTTGGGGATCAAGAAAAGGTTTGATATCCCTCCCTGCCCATCCATAACAACAAAGTTTTCATTTAAGCTCAATTGGGAGGCAAAATTTCACATTCAACAATCACTCCAAAATGTGTTTACTTTTATCACCTCCACTCCAATCTCATAGACATTTATGGCAATGCAGCACTCACAGCTGAAACAACCATTGTCTCAGTGAGTTACTTGGTGGGTAAACCTAATAAAAGTTTGAAATTTCAGCAAGAATTTGTTGTTTGTGAAGCCTCAAATGGGTGAGGTTTGAACCTGTTTGTACAGGTTCGAAAAAAATCAAAATCTCCAAACCCTGAACCACACCTGGGGTTCAGTTTGATTTTTTTGGAGTGTTCAAACCCGAATTCAGGTGCAGTTTGGGTTCAGTTCAGGTTTGAGAGGGGTTCAGAACCAAACTCTGGCAACACTACACTATGGTTGATGCCATAGGTCAAGAGTTGTTCTCCACCAGCATACATACCACACTACATACCATGAGATTCATCTCTATAGACTGGATGAAAAACCTACACTTCATAGTCTGAATCAATTATGGAAGATATTCTGTTTGTCATGCTCAACAAAAAATATTGAACCCCACTATGGAAGTGCCTATTGGCAGGCTCATTGCCTTCACCCCATCCGGGTGTTGTGAGTGAGCTCCTTCTCGGGTATTAACAGCCATCCATTTTCCTCATCTGGCTTGATCAACCAACAGCAGGTGTTTAGCAGGGAACATTGTCTCCCTATAATGTCTTTGTCTATTTCCCAGTTGGCTTGGGCTCTATGGGGCGGTTAGCAACTGGTATGGTTATTTTATTTTATCCATGGACTCTTACATAGCAGCTCATTTGTAATTCATCCCTACAGGCTCTGGTGACACCAGAGAACATGTTTCAGCCATCCCAATTGTAGTGTTTAAGTCTTACAAATCGATGGAGAGGGGAGCTTTCTCTTTCCCACTTTCCCCCCATCTTTCTCTCTCAAGTTGCGAGTCTGGAACCAGTGAGTTGCGAGCATGAGTCAAACAATCCACAGACCTCAAGAGCGAGATCCCATATCCACAGCTAAGTCAAAACATCATCTCATTTTCTGCTCATATCACTGTAACCATGCAGCCTAGGGTACACTCTTGACTCTCTGCTCTCTGATCCACCCCAGGATCAACCTTCTCTTCTACACCACATTGATCAGTCACTTCAAGCTAGAAAAGCCCAGAAGAAGATTAAACTAAATCAATTCAGAGTTGTTGGGGTGGAATTAAACCCACCTCATTGTGATTCCAAATTCAGGTTCAAATGACACTGAGTCGATAGAGAGTTTGCGGTGGGCCACCTGGAGCCACCTGGTGGCTCATCTGGCATGCGGAACATGGTGGCTCTCCA
Source organism: Mycena albidolilacea (assembly GCA_029282495.1). Taxonomy (NCBI): domain Eukaryota; kingdom Fungi; phylum Basidiomycota; class Agaricomycetes; order Agaricales; family Mycenaceae; genus Mycena; species Mycena albidolilacea. The sequence goes on along the minus strand of JARIHO010000048.1, from coordinate 782,291 downwards.
TCTGAGGAAAATAAACCAATCACCAAGATAGATGTCATATTTGAGCTACTTTGACAAGCCACTGGAGAGTCACCTACAAAAAAATTAGTGTGGAGCCACCTGCCCCTGCATGCCTAATGAGCCACTGGGAGTGGCTCCCAGTGGCTTACCACAAACTCTCCCAAACATCGATGATGCACATGGTTCATTGTTACTGTGACCATCACCTTCCCACAAGCACAAGTACATAGAATATGTGTAAAGCTGACCTAGTCCTCACAAGGTACAAGTTCAAATGTATTGAAGTGTCTGTCTTATCACAAGCCTCTGGGCTGTGATCTGAAAATTCCAGCAACAATTTATTTGAGTTCTACTCTGACTTGGTACAGTTGTATGCTTGAATGGAGAACAACACAGTAATATTTTTTTTCTCTCGGTATTATGCCCTACTGATGTATGTAACAGTTCTTCCACTCCTCTCCATGGCCACAGTTGTGGAACTGAATCTTGGTCTGTTGTGCACAAATAACTAGTTTGGTGGATGGTGTCCACAATCCAATCCTATTGTGAGTGGGAATCCATACAAGTAGGTTTGAGGACCCAGAATAGATCCAGCCACGATGAAGGGACCAGGGTTGCATTGCCTACAGAAATGAATGATGTGAACTAGGGTATTGGTGGATTGGAACTAGAACTTACATTTGCTGAACAAAAGCACACAGTGCCATCATCAGAGCCAGATACAAGCTGCTTGCCATCGGGGGAGAATGCTACAGATCTGACTGAGGCAGTGTAACCCACAAATGGCTGACCAACAGGCTGCCCAGTCTTGGCATCCCAAAGCCGCACAGTGCTATCATTGGAGCCAGACACAATCTGCTTGCCATCAGAGGAGAATGCGACAGAGTTGACCCAGTCGGTGTGGCCCACAAATGGCTGACCAACAGCCTTTTCAGTTGCAGCATCCCAAAGCCGTAGAGTGCTGTCGTCAGAGCCAGATACAATCTGCTTGCCATCAGATGAGAATGCAACAGATCTGACCCAGTCATTGTGACCTGCAAATGGCTGACCAACAGCCTCCCCAGTCTTGGCATTCCAAAGCCGCACAGTGCTGTCATTGGAACCAGATACAATCTGCTTGGCATCAGGTGAGAATGCCACAGACCTGACCCAGTCAGTGTGACCTGCAAATGGCTGAACAACAGCCTCCCCAGTCTTGGCATCCCACAGCCGCACAGTGCTGTCATTGGAGCCAGACACAATCCACTTGCTGTCAGGTGAGAATGCCACGGATCTGACTGCAGCAGTGTGACCCACAAATGGCTGACCAACAGCCTCCCCAGTCTCAGCATCCCAAAGCCGCACAGTGCTGTCATCAGAGCTGGACACAATCCACTTGCCATCAGGTGAGAATGCCATGGATCTCACTGGAGCAGTATGGCCTGAAAATGGCTGGCCAACAGCTTCCCCAGTCTCAGCATCCCAAAGCTGCACAGTGCTGTCATCAAACCCAGATGCAATCTGCTTGCAATCAGGGGAGAATGCCACAGATCTGACCCAGTCAGTGTGACCTGCAAATGGCTGGCCAACAGCCTCCCCAGTCGCAGCATCCCAAAGCCGCACAGTGCTGTCATCAGAGCTGGACACAATCTGTTTGCTGTTGGGTGAGAACACTACAGATCTGACAGAGGCAGAGTGGCCTGCAAATGGCTGACCAATGGCCTCCCTAGTCTCAGCATCCCAAAGCCATACAGTGCTGTCATCAGAGCCAGACACAATCTGTGCACCATTGGGTGAGAATGCCACAGAGCTGACATGGTCAGTGTAGCCTGAAAATGGCTGACCAGCGGCTTCCCCAGTCTTGGCATCCCAAAGCCGCACAGTGCTGTCATTAGAGCCAGACACAATCTGCTTGCCATCGGGTGAGAATGCCACAGATCTGACTGAGCCAGTGTGACCTGCAAATGGCTGACCAACAGCCTCCCCAGTCTCAGCATCCCAAAGCCGCACAGTGCTGTCATTGGCCCCAGACACAATATGCTTGCTGTCAGGCGAGAATGCCACAGATCTGACTGAGGCAGTGTGACCTGCAAATGGCTGACCAACAGCCTCCCCAGTTGCAGCATCCCAAAGCCGTACGGTGCTGTCAGCAGAGCCAGACACAATCCACTTTCCATCAGGTGAAAATGCCACAGATCTGACCCAGTCAGTGTGACCCACAAATGGCTGACCAACAGCCTCTCCAGTCTCGGCATCCCAGAGCTGCAAAGTGCTGTCATTGGAGCCAGACACAATCTGCTTGCTGTCAGGTGAGAATGCCACAGATTTGACTGAGGCAGTGTGACCTGCAAATGACTGACCAACCTCTTCCAGACTCTCAGCATCCCACAGATGTACTGTCCCATCAGTGGAGCCAGACACAATCTGCTTACCATCAGGTGAAAATGCAACAAAATTAACACCACTGCTGTGATTCAGAACTCCCATACTAGCAGGCCATCCCACCAATTGTCCTTTTTCAACCAATGGTAAAAACTGAAATTGTGGCCGAAATCTTTGAGCAATTGTAGATTGTGTTGGTGCCAAGGCCAATGCTGATAGGTAGATATGGGGAGCACTTTGCTTGATTGCCTCTGAAAAAAGCACCATGAATCTTTTTCCATCTTGTGCAAACTGAACACTTGGTGATTCCTGAAACCTTTATCATCAGTTCTGGCATTTCAAATGACCCAGTAAATTTTATTACCCCTGGAGCCCATGAAATGAATTTTGAGAGAGTTTGATATGCAGACCCCACTGTTCCCAATAAACTCAGTGTTTCCAGCCAAAAAAGGAATTTGTTCAGAAGGAATCTCTCCACGGCTTGTCCATGTTTATGATTATACGGAATGGCAGTCACATGGTCTGCCCAAAACTGGCATGCATACTGAAGGTGCTCTGGAATATTTGCTTGAATGGACTGCTTGATGTTTGGCATGTCCACATTTTTTAGGTAGGAGGTTGGCAAATCACAGATATTGAACTTGAGTTCAGTTTCCATGACTTGCAAAATCTCTGAAGCCATTTCTCCTTGCTGGGTTATGGTTCCACAAAGAAGGTCAGGGCGCCTGTTCTGAATGGCGGATGTGATAAACTCCTGGAAAGACAGGTGGTATATCTTTATTGTGCCTCCAGAAGAGGGGAAGTAGATAACAGCACTGAGTGGGTGTAGTGTTCTTCTGAGGTCACCCACATCCATTCCCAAAAGTTTAGCCAGAGACCGTGGTGACTGAGGTTTCAGGAGAAGAACAATTGTTCGGAGGATCCTTCTAACATTGTTATAATAATCTTGCCCACGGAGGTCCTCTTGATCAGGAATCCTTATAGCTTCTCCAACAACAGTGTAGTAAAGACTATGGATATCAGTAAGATGAGCTCCTCCCAAGAGGAAGTCAACAGACTTCTGTGGGTGCACTTGTGGTACCAGTGAGCAAATATATCGGACAGCAGTTGCAGCAAAGACAAAAAGCCCATCAGCACGGTTTGCTATATGGTCCACATCTTCAGGGCAGGCCATCCAAGATTCTTGCACAGCCCAGGTGTTGCTACTGCCATCTAATGACCTTTCCAAATAGAAATGGATGTCTTGTCTGGTTTGATCAGGATCAATGTCATCAAGAGTTATCACATGCACCAAGGACTGCAATTTGTCAGACTGGAGGTACTGTGGAACATCTGGCCTGCCAGTCAAAAAGAACCGAATATGCTGGGGGAGCTGAGCCATGCTATCCAAGACCCACCGCAGGCAGAGCTGACCCCTGTCTGTCCCACATTCATCCAATGCATCAAGACAGATGACCCATGGAGTTTGGGTGTGCTGGATTTGTCCAAGCAGTTCAACAACAAGTTTCTGGAATTGTTTTTGTGGGGCCATAGCAAGTATCATCCTACGATCCCTCTCTTCACCAATGAGCTTGATCAGAAGGTGGCGAAAGCAATCATCATGATCTGCCAGTTGCCGGGCAAGTGTGATTGGGAGAGGTTTTATATGACTGCGATCACTAATGCTGCGGGCAAAGAAGAATGAAGCAGCAAGAATCCCTTTTTCAGCCAGGATGGTGGCAACACTCTTTGCTATGGTTGATTTCCCAGACCCTGCAGAACCACTGAGGATGACCACACACTGGTCTGAGTTCAGAGGGGCTGTCAGTTGGCTGACAATATTGTCAATTATATCAACACGTGTGCCGTCCATACATTCATCAGGTGTATTGTCAGCATTGTAGTGTGCTGGACTGCATTCAAGCTTTTCCAAGATATCATTGTCAGCTGTTAAATATTCCATGAGAATTTCATTGTTCGAAAGGATAAGACTCAGACCTTTCAAGGAAATGTCTCTCACTAGTTTCTCAATAGAAATGTTCCCAGAGAACTGAGTGGATTAAGATTAAAATGTGGCCTACAAACAGAGCTGCTGTGATTACGCACAGTGAACTCCCGGATATCGGCTGCAACTCCATCCTGAATATCGGAGATTCTGTCCTTATATTCCTGGCTTTTGAACAGGCGATTGAGCCGTGATTTGCTGCTGAGCAATTGACACTCGTCTGCCCGGGTTCTGAATTTTCTGTGGGGTTCATAGTAAGTTGTGAAATCATGGTTGCAAGGGTTCTGAATCACGATGAGATTGCCATTAGTCGATCTTTGAAATCTCCATCTGCACCCGAGATATCGATAAGAGCCAAATTATCTAGCGACTTCTGCAGTTCCGCCAGATCCTCCTTGTTGCTTTTCATCATCTGAAAGACATAATTCTCATCAAAACTTGGCGTCGAGACAAAGGGTCCTTACCGAAATCCTCTGTGCTAGCTCGTAAACACCATTGAAGACTGGCTCGACACCAGGAACCCCTATTCCTGTAACTCCTGCTTTCGCAAAACCGAGAACTGTAGTGATCGAGTCGAGAACCTTGGTGGCCCTCGCTGAAGCTGGAGGCGGAGTCTCTGCCATCGATCAAGTGTGGAGGATGTAGAGGCTGTGGGTGGGGGACTGAATGGTGGTGGTGTAAAGCAACGAGGCGCAGCTATGACCATGGCTGTTCTTGGCAAGTGTCATGGCAGGTGTTTACACTTGGAGGAATGCAGGCACATGCCATCCATCTGTTCCTCGCATGTCACCCATCTTTCTCTTCTTCCTCCAGCGACGCCGCCCTGTCACTACATCCTTTCGCGCCAGTGCGCCAGCACCCCTCGTCCTCTCTCACCCTCAAAGTGCCGCCTAGAAGGTTCTTTCAAAGTTTTTATATGGCACCGGTCCACTTTCTTCGCGCCACAGCCGTGTTCGGGCACGGCTGCGCCTGGGACCACGTCCTGCGATTCCACAGATATGCGACAACTGAGCCGCGATCCGGGATGAATCCCCGAGCTTCCGTATCTACGCCGCCAAAGTGGCGGCAGCCGGTGAAATGACAGAATGCTGGCAGTGGCGGGCGGACAGACGTCAATCAGCTGGTTGACAGAACTCATTACGAATGGGCCCAGAGCATGCCAAGCTCGAGTGGCGACCAGCTGGCAAATCGGCATGGCTATACGCCGCATGTTGGAATGTAGTCAACCGACATCACTTGAGAGCGCTCGAAAAGTTCAAATATTGTCAAGCGAAATATAAATGAGGAGGCAAAGGGGAGGCGGCGTTATGCCAGAGGCGGCGGCGCTGACCGGGAGGGCGGCGCAGAAGTCAGTGCAGGGGGAGAAGTAGATGTTGGCGAAGTCGGTGCGGGCGAAGAAGCGCGCGAGGTTGCGCCAAGTGTCGAATTGGCGGTCCGTCGTAATCATTCACCAGTCGGAAGATAGAAGATCACCGAAAGGGGACCTAGCTGACAATATATTATCCTGAATCTTATCTACCACGATCTTGCTCGTGGGTGTAGTCATGGTCGATGAGAGCTTGAGTTTTTGAATCAGCGTCTTGACATCCGTCAACGTCTTGAAACTCGATGGTTGGGAGGTGGTTCACATCGCCACGGTCGCGAAATAAATTTGCACCTTGAAAAATTGCTGTTCTTGACGTACTTTATCGTCTCTTGAACTCAACAGCTTTCCGACAATAGCAGGTAAAATTGCTACAACTTGATGAGGCCCGGAGAGTCCGGTTAACAGTGGATTGGAAGATAATAAGAGCGGCCAAGGATGTTGCGCCTCAGAGAGAACAAAAGTGATACAAGATGAATGGCTCGAGCCTTGAGGGTCCCGGTTATCCGCAGAGGCGCTTGAAACTATAGTCTCACAGTAGAGTTTTTATAATGAAAAGTTCGCTCTCGAAGACTCTGTGTGCTCCATTGATGAACAAGTTTTCGTTCCTGCATTCAAGACAATTTCGGTCTCAATTGCGCGATGTTTTTCGGGACTGGACATTTTAGAACATGATGGGAAAAGGCGAGGATCGCCGTGGCAGTGCACCCGCTGTTAACGCGACTTTTACCTTACCTCCACCCACCCTGGCCTCTAGCGGCGGCTTACGATCTCCATTGTCGACAACAAATACATCGCATCCGCCCTAACCGTGTCCAGCTCAGCCGCCATCGGGACCGGCACTGTTATAACAAAAAAGGTGGCGCGCCGACTGGTATGGTGGGCGGGAATGTCGGCTTGTGCGTTTCCGTCTCAGCGCTCGCTCAATAGGTCATCCTGTTCTTCCAGTAATTGTGGGTGAAGTTAGTGCTACCTTTCGCATCCGCAGAGGGCGACTGACAGCCTGCAGTCGCCAATTTCGCAGCGTATACATTTGCTCCTCCAGTTCTGGTCACCTTGCTTGGCGCCTCATAGGGTATGTCTGGCCACCACCGCCTCTTCTTGTATAGGATTCGGCGCCACAGCTCAGCATGGGTGTGGGCATAGGCATGTGGCTGCCGTCAACGCGCGGGCGCGGGCACGGGCGCCACAACTCGCTGTACCGCGCGCAGGCGTCTACGCCCTTCAACACCTTTGCCGAGCCTCTGTCCGTGGACGGAGACAGAGACAGCGTGGGGCCGCAGCGCCTGCGAGAGGAGGAGGCAAGGAGGCGACGTGTGTGCTGTGAGATGTGAAAGAAACCGAAGGTGCGCGCACCTCGTCCCAATGCCCGCGCTCGACTGACGACCCTGTCCCCTAGCTCGCTGTCGTCGTCACCCTCAACGCGGGCCGCCCGCTTTTGACGCCGCTGCACGTCGACGGGTCTCAATTCCTCGCGCACCTTCGCCTTCGGCGCGACGCGCCTCAGGCCTCAATTCGCCACCCGCACACACGCACACCTTCGACGCCGCACTACTAAACGCTGTGGATTTGCCCTGCCCGCCCCGTGGACGCCCTGCACGCTGTGCACCGCGGCTCGCCCTCAAAACTCGCGCGGGACGCGGCAGCATGTCGCTGCAAGGCCGAAGGCAGATAGGTCGCATCGACGCATCCCCTCTGCGTTCACGACTTCACGCGCGTCCAGCGCTCCGCGCTCCGTACGCCCGCCACATCGCAAATCACCGCTCCATCGCAACCCACCGCTCCATCGACGCCGCCTGACGCTAGGCCCCGCGCATCGCTGCCGCCCCCACTGCGCAGGCTAGATCTGGTATGGGTATCGCTCGTACGGCATCCCCGAGGACTTTCCCTGCCGCCCGGCACGTCGTGACGAGGTACGTACTTAGCCACTACTCGCCTACACCATCTCGTATCCCGTCTCCCGCAGCGCGCACCCAGCTACTAAATAACGCGCGACGCGTTGTGCATACACGAACCCGCCCCGCCCGAGTCCTTGCTGTGTGTGTTGCGGCGATGAGCTCGTCGGCCCACGCTATAAAGGTGTGTGTGCGCACCTCGTGTGATTTGCTCATACCCGCCCAGCTTTCCGCACCCGTCTACTAGCGTCAAATCCGCCAGCCACCACGCCCGAGTTAACGGCTGCACAGAATATCAGCAAGAGACCAAGTAAATTCGTCCTTCTCATGCACTCTGTCAAGACTCAGCTCATTTCTAGCTTTAGCGAGTCGCTTCCAGAATTAATAAAAGCAGGGAAGATATATGTACCAAACCCAAAGTATGTGCGCCTGTAATGTGTATGTATGTAAGTAGTTTGAATTTGAATATATCACTTCCTTCTTCACGTTTGTGCGCTCGCCCGACTTGTCTCGAGCGCAGGCGGACGAGCTTGGGTACGTCAGCTTTATCTCGAATCACAAGGCTCCAGTCGGCGAAAATGCACGAGCTGGAAAAGTCGGAATCGAATGCATTGCAGGGCGCGCACAGAGGCAATACTGCGCTGAACACAAACCCAACTGGGGATGGCACGTTCGTGTTTGTGTTCCACTCGCTGCTCTCGAATCTGAAGTAAACCTGTAAACACGTCAGACTTGGCGCGGAATAACAAGGCCGAGACTCAGTTAAAGTTGAATCGCACAGGGATGAGTCCTGTCATGAGAAATGCATGGTCAGGTCTAATCGGGCCTCGAGCCAGAGTATGATAAGCAGACTTCTGCACTGCCCACTAAAACAGCCCGATTCTTGACCTCCTTCAAAGCCACCATGTCCTTGACACTGAATGGTACCCACATCAGTAGGGGCACCTTCAATAATGTCGCTGGCAATGTCTCAAGTTATCCACTTCCACATCGCACACGTAGCTGTACAAGGTTCAGATCCCGTCGGTGCTGGTAAGCTTTTAGATAATTTGCAAGCTCAAGATGCGCTGATGTATGAATCCAAGGTTACCGACTGACTATTCAATCGTAGACCCTGGAGGGAAAGATGGGACATATGGAAGAAAGTCGCCTCGGCATTTGGGTGGTACGTATCACTTACTCCACAAAAGACGATCCAAGTATCATCTTCGACCGCACTCTGAATAGTCCGCCCACTCGCAATCTCGTTCTGCATGCTCTGAACGAGTTCAGCAATATTCTATTTTGTCGAGAACCGTCTATCAAGCCCCAACAATAGCGACCGCAGCAGCAGCCTTTTCCTTGAACAGCTTCTCCGCATCGGTCCAGACGCGTGCAGTTTGTCGGTTGGGGAACTCCAGCAACGAGGGCAGTAGATCTGTGCTAAATTGCTCAGAAGCTTCTCGGGGAAGGAGTGAAGGGAGGTGGTCGATAGATACCACCGAAAGCGCGGGGTTTCCAGCACTTAGCCAATGTTCAATATAGCTTCACTAGCCCCGTATGAAATATTGCTCACCCTACGCCCACGGCAACCGTAGGTTCTACAAAAGTGGTGTTGATGCTGTAGATTGGAATAGGATTGAAGGGGTTGGTTGTATCGCAACTAACGTCCACCACGACGGACAGCTTCCTTTGAGGCCCCGCTGCGACAATCTGATCTTGTGTTATAAAGGACGGTATTTGACTGTTGAGATAGATGCAGTTGACGAAGATGTCGACACCGAGAATTTCCTGGAACGGGCCACCCTTGGTGGTTTCGTCTAGATCCCACTTGACGATATCATCTCTGTACAGAATTAGTATTTCAGATTGGAGGAAAGAAGCGGAAGGACCAACTCCTCAAGCCCGATTTTCCTAAAGAGATCAACTGCGCCTCTTCCGCACCTTCCCAAAGCACCGATTACCAGCGCTTTAACACCTTTTCCGCTTCCCCCTAGCAATTGCCTGATGCTCGCAACCATCACACCCTCATTCTCAAACGGCTGGAGATGCCCCAGCTTCTCCCCGTTCTTCTGCGACGACAATGCTAGAGCACCCGCAGCAGCCCCAGCGAATCCCGCATGAAAACCAAATGCGGCAACGCGACGCCCGCTCGCGTCTGTGAGGAATTCGAGATCGTACAGAGTGCCTCCACCGCGATGGAATCGCGACAGAAGATCCGACCAGCCGGCCTGATTTTTGTAGCAGTGCGCGAACTGGATGTGGGTGTGCGGGAGAGGGTCCGTCGATTCCTCGAGCTCTTTCAATCCGATGATTGTCGCTGTGGTAGGTGCCGTAGGCCAAGAGTTGTTCTCCACCAGTGTACAGCCCACGCTACGTGTGATGAGATTAAGTTCATATAACGAAGTGAAAAAACCTACGCTTCATATTCCGAATCATTGAAGATCCTCTGTTCGTCGCGCTCAACAAAAATGTCAAACCCGGCATCGATTAGTCGCTTCGAGGCTGTAGGCGTCAGAGCAGCACGACGCTCCAATGCTTTGGTTTCACAGCGAAGCCAAAAGGTCGGTTTGGCCATTTTGGAGGAGACGGTAAGACACAGAAAATTTGTGGTGACTCGAATCGTGACTCATTATGATTGGGTCATGGATTCGCGTGATCGTTTCTGATCGTATTGATGTGATCCGGTACTCAACGCTGTTCTCCATTTTAGGCAATTTTCGAGCCAGCGCACCAGTTGAGCAGGGGCAAAGTGATTCGAAAACATGTCTAATCCAGATGAAACAGTCAGCTCGATGGCATGATCCTCTCAAGGCCATTTCTCAGTTGCGAATCCGGTTGAGTTTCACAGAATCAGACTAGACGGGATGGTATGTATTTCGGTGGATGAATGAAATTTTTAGCCTGATATAACGAAGAATGTATGATGGGTAATCAGAAAACATGTTCAACATCTTTCGCGCCACTCCTCAGTTTCAGCGGTCGCGGTGGCGCGCCAACATTGAACCGCTTCCGCCAGTCGGGGTCGTACGGGATCGCCTGGATGCTATCCACGGTCGTGGCACCTTTGAAGGATCGATAAGCAGAAGGCCTTGGATAGAAATCCGACCACGCACCACTTCCAAGCCACGCCGATATTCCATCCCCGAACGACAAGTCAATGAACGGCACCTTCGCATGCGCGCCCGCCAGCTCAAAAAACAAGCTCTCCACATACTCAAGTCCCTCCCCCGGTTTTAGCCCCATGGCTGCCTCGATATCGCCCAGCACATCTGTCACGCGGAATACCCCGCACGCCAGCACGCGGAACTTGTGCTTCAGCTGCCTCGCCGCGGGCGCGTATTCCACCTGTTTGATGACGATGTGCGTGCGGCCGCGGCTGGGGGCGCGGTGCAGTCCCAGGGCGTGGATGAGCCCGAATTGGGTCGCGTCGTGGTTGGAGTTGCACCAGAGGTGCCAGTCGGCTGCGCGTGCGGCGCCGGAGGGGTCACTGAGCGTCATACGTTCGATTTTTTCTTGCGTGGCGACCATTTCGCTAGCGGTGAAACTGCATAAAAAATGGTTGATTTGGCAGGTGTGGGCTTGACATACCGACATTCGACTCTGGATCAACGGTGAGTAGATATCAGAGCGGAGTGGATTACGAAAACCCACTTGTGATGTTTCCAGTGCGATTTTTGGCACTCCTTCGAGCTAAGCGACAACAGCAAATAATCCAACTTGAGTGTCCTTGTGATCAAAAACATCGAGAAAGCTCACCAGTAATAGATATATTTGCAATTATTGCACCTCAAGAGCGTGACGAGCGGTTCCCGGGCACCACACGTCCGACACGCCTTCGCGATGCGCTGCTCAGCTTTCGAACTCACCTTCCGGTTCTCCAACCAGCTCTCTCCGCCCAGGCCTTCCAACACCGGCCCGGCAGGGAGGAGAACGCGCCGCAGCTCTCTTTCGACCATCAGACGCGGGTTCTTGCGGAACCAAGTGATCAGCCACTTTTCGCTGGTCGCATGGCACAAGGATTTAACCGAGACGAAAGGGAATTTGCAAAAGACGCACTGGGGCGCGGCCTCATCCTCAGCGCCAATATTCCGCAGTGCGCGCGCGAGGAACGCGCGCGTTCGGATCAGGTGCGGGAGCGCGTCGCTTTCCCACTTGACGGCCTCGACGCCGAGCATCGCGCGGCGCAGCATCTTTGCTGCCCCGGTGTCGTCCGTTCGCGTGAGGACAAGCACTTCACCGTAGATCTCGAACGGCATCCTGTGTAAACGAGGTGAGTTGCATTGAAGTTGAAGCGGTGAATAATGAAGAAATGAAGCGCACGCACGGATTCTGCAACCACATCTCGTCCCCGCGCACGCATTCCTCATCGACTGCGGCTTTGCCGTATGGGAGAGCTTCCTGGGGGCGGTTGATGCGACTGTCAATTTAATTTTCAGGTCAATATACCTCAAAGGTGGGGGAAGCATAACATACAGAAGGTGCAACAGGATCTTTCCCCGCGCGTTGAGAAGCTGGGAGGTTCGGTCAGTCCAAACAGGAAAGGAAATTGAAGAAAAAGCGGACCGTAAGATACTTCGACCGCTTATAGTCGTTGTTCCCTTTGACGTGCCCCATGGCGCGCAGAGCTGCTTCGGTGCACTCCTCCATGATGCGGATGAAAAGCGAGAGCGCCCAGATACAATCATCCAAAATGTCCTCCGGCACTGCATGAAAAAAAATAAAAATAAAAAATAATCAGACGTGGAGACATCCATGGAAGGAAAGGAATCGAGGACATACCATCCTCCGGCCTCGCAAAATACCCAAACCTGAACAAGTTCGGCAGCTGCGCGTTGAAGATCAGCGCGAGCTTGAGGTGCATCGGGAGTGGCTGCTTGGTAGCGGCGGCGGAGTTTGGGTTTCCTGGTGGGAAGAGGAACACAATGTCTTCATAGGCGGAGGGGTTGCTGCGCATCTTGAGGGCTGCCGACGCAGTAACCGTCAATAAATACGTAGATTCGAGTCTGAGGAACTTGACGTACATCTCTCCGCATCCGCCCGAACCGCCGCGAGTTTTGGCAAGGCAAAATTGATGGGGATGTCGAGGCCGTCAAGGTGCGCTCGCGGTTCGTTCATCTGGCCAAAAATCTGGTCCGCACGGGCAATCTCCATGGTCGGAGGAAAGTCACAAATATTGAAATTGATGTGACGAGATCCACGTGCTGGTGACTAACGCGAATAACGCGTCGCGTACTTAGATTCAACAGTTGGATACTTCTTCTGGGAAATTTCATCCTCCGAGGAGTGGTTTCTTATATGCTGTTTCGATTGATTTCTGGTCTCCTTGAAGCAATGCGGGTTGTGGTGTAAGTATAGTACTACAATACAAAAAAGTCGTGGATGGACCCGTTTAAACAACGTTTAAAGGGCAATTATAATCTACAAGATCAATTTCCCGGCCGAGTCGAACTCAAAGGCGAGGATAGCAGTGTTGTTCTCAAGCTCAGCTTACTCGACCGACAGACCGGTGCAGAACGCGACATAGACCGGTGCCGTCGGCGAGCGGGGTGCCTGGCGTGTACTCGAGGGAGATGGATGGCAGACTAGACCATTAGTTTGAACAAAAAATCGTACATCGAGTCTAAGAGCCCCTCTCCAGCCAGCGAACCCGTTCACTGCTGAAGCAGTGAAGTTACCCGCCTCGGTGGTGAGAGTGCTGTGATGCAGAAGCAGCCTCTTCAAAGCAGCCCTTCTAATCAAAAGAAGACATCGAGCACAACTTTGCGAGGATGAAAGCAGCGTTGGACGTCGGGTCAATGGAGCCTTGAGAGCAAACTAGCCACTCGTTGGGGATGTTGAAATCAACGAGCACTCCAAGACAGGATTGCTATGCATTTTAGAAGCACTTCAAGCTAAAGTACTTGGCCGTATTCATTGCTGGGGGGAACATTTCTCCCCCCAAACCCCCCTCCTTTAGCCTGACGGCACACCAAGTGAATAAATACACGGTTATATCGAAATTACGGCTTTTTTCAGCTTGATCTGGGTATTGGACTGGATCTAGTGCGGGGGAGACCCCCGTGGACCGCCCTTGACACTCACCGCTAGGCCCACTGCGTGGTGCATCCGCTCGCCGCGGAGGCCCGTCCGGCGTTTTTTTCCACAGTGTTCCGGCTCTGCTAGCGGAGATCCAAATTATTTGATGCGCTGGTAGTAGGAGGGGCGTGTTGGGAGGGCTAAGCGAGATAAGCGAAGAATGGGACTCGCTTGCTTATCCTGTTAGGGAGATGGGCGGGTCCCACTCCCACTGATCTCACTGTCACTCTTTCTGACCGGGCGGCGCTGCACGGTGCAGGAGGATGCCCGGACCGCTGTCAATCATCTGCACAGGATCTGAAGACCCTTCTGAATACCTAAGGAAGATGTGATTCGCCGAAGGTCTTCTGGAATCTCCGGAGTCTGAGTCACTGCTCGGTCTGCTCGGTGGTCGCTGAAGCATGCGACCTGAACGGTACTGTACCATTTCGTTCAATTCGTGTATCACGCGTCACAGCGCCCCAAATCCACGAATATTCTCATCCATGTCACGGGTCACCGAAGCCCACCACGAACTTGTCAAAGAAGTCACAAAATGGCGGAAAAGTGCGAAAAATACAATTTTTTTCTCCGGCGGCACCTCGCAGGGCTCGTCGCCGCAGCGCCCACACAACTGGCATCAAGCTGACACATTTGACGTATTTGAGCCCCTCCGCTCACTAAGAGCACTCGACATCACTGAAATTCGGGATTGAATTCCTTTTGGGCAACTTTTGGAACTACTTGAAGAAAGTAGATATAGTGCTACCGGCACACATGTACAAAAACCATGCTAAAACCGCATAAATCCTTAGGCTGCCAACCGAAAAAAAAAACGAATTTTTTTCCATGTCACGGTCGGCGAGGCCCATCCACGAAAACCGAAATTCGGTTTTAGGTGTCATGGGTCACAGGCCCGACAAATTGAATGAAATGGTACAGTATCTTGGCATATCTCTCGCCCACTTTTTTCCACCGATCCTGATGGAGTTACGCCGCATCAGTGATGCGTGATCACGGACACTACTTACATAAATATTTGCTTCTACTCCCGAAGTGCGTCCGCCCAGATCTTACTTACATCTTACTTCTAAGATGCCATCTTTGGCTCCCTTACTTATAGTGCCTTCCGCACTTTCCCCCTCCTCAGTCTCTACCCTACGGTGACTGAGGAGGTATGTCCATCATTGTATTTCTCACTTCCTTTACTCAATGTACCATAGTTCTTGTTCTATTAGGTATCTAATATATTGAGTCTCTACCCTACGGTGACTGAGGAGTTCTTGTTCTATTAGATCCCACAATTGTATCAAGTACTTCGCTGCCATTTCTGAACTACTGTCCAAGATTCAAATCCCCGGTTCTCCTGCTGTCGGTCGGCCCTGATTTTTATCAGCTCAGCGAATCTCTTTGGTATCATATGTTCTCCCTACCCTCGACACCACGCAGACACCATCTGTGAAATTCCTGTGTTCCCTTCACATCCTGGCCCCGTTTCTGAGGAGCATCTGGACCATGCTTTTGTAGCCGCGCTTCGACGCTGCCTCAATTGCACTGCCATATTGTTTGTCACGCCCGTTCACATCAGCCCCATTGTTGACCAGTAACTGAACAATGTTATTGTGGCCAGCGCACGCTGCTGCCACTAATGCTGTCCTGTAATCCACAGGGTCAGCACCACTATCAATGAGCAACTGAACCACGGCTGCGTGTCCAAAATATGCAGCTCTGGCCAACACAGTGCCATCAAATTTGAGGTGCAGGTTCACCTCGGCACCATTCTCAATGAGTAACTGCGCAATATTTTCGTTACTGTTTGAGACTGCCGCAACAAGTGCGGAATCAAGGTGTCCACCACTAGCATTCCTTTTCGCAGCAACCGAACAATGTTCTCGTGGCCACGGAGCGATGCTGCTGTCAATGCTGTCCCATCTGGCCCCTGTGCGTTCAAGTCAGCACCATTGTCAATGAGCAGATGAACAAAGTTCTTATGTCCAGTAGATGCAGCCTTTGTCAATAACCTGGGATGACTTTTGACCTCCACACCCAGATCAGCACCGTGCTCCATGAGCAACCGAGCAATATTTTCGTGACCAATGGAGATTGCAGTGTGCAATGCAGAAGCAGATTCTTTGCCCGGAGTGTTCACATCAGCCCCTTTCACCAGCAGCAACTTCACAATATTCACATGGCCATGGAGCGATGCTGCTGTCAATGCTGTCCCATCGGGTCCCTGTGCATTTAAGTCGGCACCGTTGTCAATGAACAGACGAACAAAGTTCTCGTATCCATTAGATGCAGCTTTGGTCAATAACCTGGGATGACCTTTGATCTCCACATTTACATCAGCTCCATTCTCGATGAGTAACCGAGCAATATATTCATGGCCACGGGAAGACACCACCTCTAATGGGGTCCCATAGGGCCCCTGTGCATTCAAGTCTGCGCCATTATCGATGAGCAGCCGCACAAAGCTCTCGTTTCGATTATATACAGCTCGGGCCAATAAAGTGCCATAACCACTGAGTGGCACATTCACATTGGCACCCTTCTCAATGAGCAACCGAGCAATATTTCATGGCCAATGGAGATTGCAGCATCCAAAGCAGAAGCAGATTGTTTGCCTGCAGCATTTGCATCAGCCCCATTTACCAGCAGCAATTGCACAATGTCCTCGTGGCCACGGAAGGATGCCGCCTCTATGGGGTGTCATAGGGCCCCTGTATGTTCAAGTCAGTGCCATATTGTCCACATCGTGCATTTATGTCGGCACCATTGTCTATAAGCAACTGAACCATCAAAAGGTGGCCATAGTATGATGCAACAACAGTTTCTGGACCATATGAATACTTTAGCAATGTTGCCTCCGCTAAAAGAAACTTTGCAGTTTCCACGAGATTCGCCACCACAGCAATCCATAATGTGGAGGTTTGAGATGGCCACAGCGTGGAATTCCATGGCAGCGAGTTCCACAATGACTGTCCACTGCTCATGACTTTCTTCCATTGATTGGCATGACCAAGGAACTTTTGAATCATGCTCCTTAGTTGAACTTCAGGCTGTCCAGCAGCATGCACCAGACAGTATTGGGAGTATTCAACAAGAGGGGGTGGGTCAGACCATTTCCAGGATGAATGTGGGAATCCATCAAAAGCAAGGAATGTGAGAAGGGTCTGTGTTATCTCTGTTTGTGCATCTGGGAATAGTTGGGCTTGAACACTGTCCAAATATTCCTGTGTGGTGTAGTGAACAAGTCGCACCACAGAATGCTGCTCAGGTACAACAACAAGTCCAGCACAGACAGAGAGGATAATGTCGATGTCCAAGAGATTATTGTTGTCTAGGCATTTGGTGCCGGGCTCAATGGCCAGGGCTACCTGTAATTCCAGGACCGTTCATGGCCGCTTGGCATTGGTAACCCAAATTAGGGCTGAGCGAGCTGTCTTTCTGTCTTCCTCATTCTGGGTCTCTATTCGCTGGATCGCAATATCATAGCTGTCATTAAGATTCTTTGGTAGATTTCTCAACGCCTCTTGAACAGCTTTGATGGTATTTTTTATGCTGAGTGATTCAATGTGAAGTTTGGCCAGAAGGAACCTGTTCAGAATCTATCTGAGTTGTTCATCCAACAAGGAATCATAACCCCTCACATTCCATCCAGAGTGTGACTGCTAATTTTTGAATGAATGGCTTTTCGTAAATCGGGTTGGCTCTGAACATGTTTGGAGAGGCGTGGCGACATATTGATCTGTGCATCAACATATTGTTGAATATCCTCTGGCATTGCACAAATATCTAAGGTTTCAAGATTCGGAAAGATGGGCTCTAAACGAATGTGGGGCCGCGAAGTGAGCATCAAGTTGATGTTGCTACCCACCGCTGCCAGACGATGGAGCAGTACCCGACGTGGAATCTCCGGATATTCATCGACGGCATCGACAATGATGTAGAACTTTGACAACCCCAAGAGGCTGGAGCGAAGTACATGAACCACTTCCTCCAGTGCCAGTGCAGTGCGTTTCTCCTTGTGCCGCTCATACAAAGTTTTGGCATGGGTGCCGACATGTCTGCCAAGTACGAGCTGTCTCCACAGACCAGAAAGAAATTTTGCCGGTGTTTGGTCCTCAGCTTCCTTGTGGTTCAGATAAATACAAGCTACGCCGATTTTTTTTGCTGAATTCTTTGCCAAATCCTTCGTTTTCGTATTTGGCCCTGAGGTGATCCACAACCATTGATCTGCACCCAGAATAATCAGTCCGAACGCCAATAATCAGAGCACGACTGTACACTAGTATCGTTTTTCCGGCACCAGCTATAGATCTTCATCAGTTAGTATTGGACGCGAATGTCAAAGGTAACACACGAATGCCGCGGCACCAAAGGGTCCTCTCGGAACCAGATTCCCATTCCTTGAAGAGGGGGTGTACAAGCAGCCATCCTCCAGTGTTCTTCTGCCGCTCACTGGAAATATCCGCGTGTCGCAGAAAGAAATTGATTGGGGACAGCCACTCAATGATTTTCGTGCGCTCCTCAGCTGGATGAAGTTAAATAGTCAACCAAGTGAATCATGAAGTCAAGACCGACAGTCTATTCGCTGTTGCTGCTCTGGTCCTAGGCTGTGAATCGGGATGCCACCAATGTTACTGAGAAATGGCATTTGGGACAGGAAGGGGCAAACCGACGTACATATTATTCACGATGAAGTGTTCAGCTCGGATACTGCCATAATTCATCCTGGGACCTTCCCCCGCACCTCCACCCCCACCTTGTTCGCCGCCCACTCCACCAATTCCCCCCACGCCACCTGGGCAACGTAAATAATAATGTTGATACTCCTATCAATTCCGCTGCGCACCGTAGATGTACTGATTAACCGTGTGAGATTTGGTAGCCTGAGGAGGCATTATAGGGCCGTGTCAATCGTTCGAGCTCCAAATTACCGTTCGCACCAGAGCAGACGTGGTGGTGCGAGAACAACGACTCGCTGACACTGAGACAGGCACAGCCAAGACACATGCCAGCCTCATGCATCAGTTTCCTAATTTGGGCTCAAACAGAAGAAATTCGGTTATAGTTGAGGGCAAAACATTAGGGAGCCAATTTGCCATTGCGAGCATACTGGATAGTCGCAAAATTCCCGCCACAGCAAGGTCCGGGTTCACTCCGAATTGATTGCCTGCGCGCTGACGAGCGCGTTCTTCAGGAACGCGTTGGTCTGCACGAAGCCCTGCGTGGTCTCGTTGGCGTTGACGTTGCTCAACTTAAACAAGGTATACTATAGTTCAGTCTCAGGCATTTAAACTCAAATGGCGGCGCAGAAACGAAAAAGGGAAAGCGGGAGAAAAAAAGAAGAAGGAAGGGAAAGCATACACCTGCACGCCAGCCAGGGCCGTTTGCGCGGTTTTCAGCCCGTTGAGGATGAGGTCCTGTGAGTTGGCGCCAAATAGTGACGGGCACGGTGCCGTTGATGGGCGTGAACCCCCCGAGAGCGAGGGCGATGTTCGACGCATTGAAAAGCGCGAGTTGGGCAGGGGCCCCGCGGCCACGACGTCGCTTGACTCTAAGTAGGGTGCGTAGTATATATCAGTCTCAGCTCGCGTGGCGGTAAACAACTCGAGGTGTGTGTGATGGAACGTACATCGGATTGATCCCACCTAGGCTCACTTGGGCTGCCGAGATATCGGTGTTGGGGGTGAGGCACGGGAAGACGGCACGCCGGGGAGGGGCCTGGATGGAACTGATCAGAATGGCTTATATACTTGCTATACTTGATGATAGCTTATCGGCAAAGCCTAGAACGCGTAAAGACAGGAAATAAGGGACAGAATGATACGGCCATTAGGAAAATTTGACGAAAGGGAGTAAAAAGGTAGTGCGAAAGAAAACTTGACACTTCAAGCGCGGAACACCAGGTCGAGAAGTTAGAATACAGAATAATGCGAACAAAGTACTTATAAACCGGATTACTATATGCAGTACTAGTAGTGTAAGTAATTGGGGGAGCTTGCGACCCCGATCTATCAAGGGGATCCGATTTGCGTGTCACGTGAAAATCCACTGACATTTATCATGTGATAAAGTCACGAGTCGATTCCCACAATGGCGCATGAGTTCGTTTCGGCCGAAATTCATGTAATCCCCGATAATTCAGAATAAATCAGTCAATCGGAATCCTCAAGGCAAGTATGCGGAACCCTTCAAGTACTTTCTGCTCTTTTCAGTTGTATTTTATATTTTATTACTCCAAACTCACTCTGTTTAACAGCTTTGATGCACATGGTGATTAGCCCCTATATGCTCTTTCTAATCTTGTCACTGAGTGGTTTCTTTGACCTTGACCTCACTTTTCTCAGCTCCGTTGGAATGCATGTCTTCCTTGCCCTTCTGATTCACATTCACAGATTGACTTTGAAAACGGGGATCAAACTCCACCTAATACAGCATGCTTGGAAAGCCTGTTTTTAGATGTCTGCCAGTAGCTAAACACAATAGTCCTGAGGCAAAAAAATTGCTCAGATGAGGATGCAGAAGGCTTGCAGAAGGAGATTCTCCTGGTTGAAGGGGGGGTGTAGACTTCAAAAGGTGTGTCAAGTTTATTCTACTTCTCCAATTCATTGTCATTGATTTCCTAGGCTCTGTAAATGGCTCAGGGAATTGTAAAGAAAAGAGTTAAGGAATTACTAGTATTCTTGACAAAGCAACAATTAATGTTGGCAACAAGGATTTTTCCTCAGGCTTTTCATTTGTTGCAATTTCTGGAGTCAAAACACTGGTATAGCTTTCCAGTTGCAAAGACCCATTACCGGATCAATGAAAATGCTGGAATATGACACTGCATGGTAGAGCTGCATTTGGCTTTGAATTGAATATTTATGGTATGGATCTTAGAGAGTATGTATTTAATGAGGATTAGCTGTAAATATTCGGAATCTCCAGTTGTGAAAAAAAAAAAACTCTGTATTAGCAAGCTCCCCCTTACGTATCCGGGCACCGGAATACAAAACATATTTGTTCCTTAGCGATCCCATCCCCCATTGCACCGCCATGAATCGCGAGCTGCCATTTCGTTAAAGAACATGTGATGCAACATCATCCAAGTGGCATGGGAACACGGCGGTACCGAATCCTGACGTGGGTGTGCAGTACTCTCTATTTGCACCACCATGAGCAGCGCACCGATTCCCTACCTTGCAATGCTTCCCTCCGAAATCTGGTTGGCGTGCTGGACCCTCTGCTCCGCTCGCCAACTTCGTCGCCTCTCCCTGGTGTGCCATCTCTTTCAATCACTATGTCTACCGCTATTGTTTCAGACGCAGTCCGTCGACACGATCAACTTGACGCAAGGGGAATGGATCGCCAAAGTCCACAGGCTGCATCGGGCTGCTGTCAGACTGGAAAGAATCGCGGATGGACCCCGCGTCCGAATGGTTCGATCATGGACGTTCGCGGCCAACAGGAACCTCGTGTCCCTGTCTAGGTTCTGGTCCCACATCACGAATATTGGGATGGTTGACGCCATGTACGAGAGGGTTGTCACTGCCTTTTCCTCCACACTCGGTCGATATCAGTGCTTGTGCTCCTTGACTATTCGGGGGTTTCTCATTGATAAGCCCTTCCGCGACACTCTGGTCTCCCTACCGATGTTGGAGGAGGTCACGCTCGGGACTTGCGACATTCCTGCCCGTGATGGTGTTCTCCTCGACTTGAAATTTTTCTCAATGTCTAACACGGGGCGCCACGGAACAGAGGACCTCTCCGAAAAGTCGTTGGAGCTGGTGTCCCCTGGGCGATTGCAGAGCCTCAAGATCGACGGCTGGGGCGACACTATTCCACTGATGACCGGGTTCGGCAAACAAAGATTCCCCCATCTCACCCAGTTATCTCTGGATACCATATTCGACCTCAGTCTCTTTCTACGGTTTTTGACGCAGTGTCCGCGACTCCAGATTCTCTCGGCAGGACATAATGGCCGCACCTCCCTTTCCAGCCACGTACATCCCGAGACCATACCACTTCTGCGGAGCATCGATGCGCCCCTGGATTTGGTCCGAGCCTTGACGCCGAATCGCCCCGTTCGCGATGTCATAGTGCAGCCCGGCTGTTCATTATCTGCCGAGGACTTCACCCTCGCGGTACTGGATATCTCCAATGCATCTGTTCCTGTTCGATCCCTTACTCTCCCATCCACCTACCCAACTCTCGAATCTCTCAACACTATGTCATCTCTATTCCCTGGGCTGACAAGTCTTTCCATGGAGATCCACTGTGAAGAGCACATCCCATTTGGCAGGTGCGGTGGTTGTTTCGGCGGCAAATATCCGACTCGCGAGGTCGATGCACGCCTCCCCGACATCTGCGATGCAGGCGCCTTCGATTCACTCCCGCCTGAAGAGGTCTCAGATACAGAGGAAGAGCAGCCTTCCCCCGCTGTTCATGTCGCTTTGGAAACGCATCCAAAACTCCCCGACTCTGTCCGTCTGCATGTACGTACGCAACTTGGTCTGTAGGTACACATCACTCACTAGAGCTGCTCTTGTTCAGGAGGTTTTGAGGTGGATCTGCAGCGGCCTCGTCTCGCTCCCAGCCGAAATTGAGATACTTCGCTTCCCCGTCCGTACTTATGGCTCGAAATCCACCGAGTTGTCGGTGGAACAGCAACATCAAGTCATCGCCGCACTCAGCCGCATGTACCCGTCGCTGCGCGAGTTGGAAATGGGACACCACAATAATCCTCACTGGGAACGGAATGGCGCACTGTGGAAGAGGAAGGGTGTTAATTCGTACATTCGGGTAGATATGTAATGAGTCGATCCTCAGGGATCTGTGTAGTGCGATCCCCGTTCCTAATCACAATTGTTAATTAGCTGTACACCTTCCGACTGTACGCTGCGCAGGGGTCGCCCAGCTCATCCTTGCATCCACCCATCAAAAAAGTTCAATATAGAACCGAATGAACGGTTGTCGTAATTCCGGAGCTACTGCAACTGGCTCAGAGAATCTAGGTCCTGCTTTCACCGAGTGCCACCGCCGACCCAGCAAAGCGCGGGTAGCACTTTGAAGGCGGATTATTATGTGGCTAGCGAGTCAACGGCGGTGGGAGAAGCATCCCACCTCGTGCGATTAATCTTTCTTGGACGGAGGCGCCATCGATGCAGCTGTGTCCCAATTCTCGTCCGTGTTTCCCAATCAGGAAATAGGAGATTACATAATCCCCTTACACCAGCAAAAACGAAGGCTTAGTGGTGACAATGGGGTGCGTGGAGCACCATTGAGATACAGAAGGAGCTGAGGAGGACCAAGAAGAGTTCGCACCCTGGGTGAAATTAGTGCTGGAATGAGCAGGGAGGGCGGAAGAACGGTGTATAACTGGAGAGAGATATGGCGTGGGGGATGAGTTTCCGGCGGGAGGAGGACAGGTCGATGGGGGCAGAGGAATAAGGGTGAGCTGATGCGGCATGGCCCACGCTCAGAGAACAACTCGGTGGTTGCTTGCAGACTCTGTTCCCACTGCCCGAAAGACGGGGACAACGGCGTGCGCACACTTACTCCGCGAAGCACGAGAGGAGAATGGACTCGAAGTGCGCGTCGAGGTCGACGACGTGCCTAGCGCACGCACAGGTCGTCTAGCAGCAAAATCATTACTATGTGCGGGAAAATTGCGGCGTACGTCGAGAGAGGTATGTAGTGAAACGAAGATGAGCTGAAGCGCCACGCGATGACACAGCTGGAAGAGAGCCCGTTCGTCGATTCTAGTATCCGTTGCCGATGCCCAAAGGTCGGGGTGCGGCGCTCTCCGCAACGACCGAAAAGGGAGTGCACTTGACGGACGTGTGCGTACTGGCCGTCTGGTAGCAGTACCGTCACTGTCTGCAGAAGGAGGTGAGCGACGACGGGGAAATACAAGAGCAAAATTCACCTTTCACGAGTCGACGTCGCAGTCTCTGAAAGTACGCAGGAGCACTTGAGTAGCATCCAGAGTGGTGTGAAGCGATGGAGCGCGCTTCGATGTCTGGAACAGCGCGATTTCCGCATGCGCCTAGAGATCGAGGATCCCACTCCCCGCGCGTGTCAAAGGTGCTAGTATTTGGACGACAGGTAGCCGCAGAGCCCTGTATCCGCTGGGCAGACGCACGGCGCCGCGCACACGATAGGCCGTGCACCCGGATTCGCCAAACGTTGCAAGCCGTGGGCTGGCGACGTCACCCCAAGCGGGAAGTTATGCGTCGCGACATTATCCCTAGAGCCGGACAGGCTGGGGCCAGCGGGTGGCCGCCGGCGACGTGCGAGTCAGGGTGACGCAAGAAAAGCACGACCAGTACATGGCGAGCGCCGTAAATCGGCGACGAAGGGTATCGATATCACAGCGCGCTGTCGGAGGTCGACTAGTGTCAGTCTGCAGCGGTATGTCCAGGATGGGCCGGCGCTGGGCGTACATCCGACGCGGAGAAGACGCTGGGTAGAGTGGCAACGGGAGCGGAAACGAGCCGTTTGAAGATGCTGCCAGTACACTAGCGATAGCTAAGACTCAGTCTGGCAGAACGCACGGATTGAGGCCTACACAATGGCCTGTCCGCGCATATTTTCCCTGGCTTCGGACCCGGCAATGGAGGCGGCTGTAGGGAAGGTGGGAATGAGTGTGCCATGAATAGAGGGAAGAAGATGGGAGGGCGTACTGAATCTGTTACACATGCGAGCAGTACTCCATACAGAACTTCCACGGCATGGAAGAAAGCGGAAAGGAACAGCGACGCTCGGAAGTCGTACACTCGGTTAACGGTGGTGTCAAGGAGAGCGAGGCCTGGAATTGGACGTGTCAGCATTAGTGCGGAAGCTCAAGATTGACGGATGAATAAAGGTCGGGGAGGGGTATATCGGACAAACGCACTTAGGTTATCCTTCGAGCCTTTGGCTAAGAAACCTAGCCATCCAAATCCAACTTATGAGAGCGAACGGGGTGGCTTAGGCGCGCCGAGCGAGTGAAATGTGAATAGGTGGTAGGATTGTAACTGTGTTGAGCTGTGTTGATGGCATCAACTCTTGCTTTCCTTCTTCTCTCATCCTCGGACCTCGATTGAATCGTACGCGCGCAACCCACCACTCCATCGACACCGCCTGACGCTGGGCCCCGTGCATCGCTGCCGCACGCACTGCGCAGGCTAGATCTGGTATGGGTATCGCTCGTACGGCATCCCCGAGGACTTTCCCCGCCGCCCGGCACGTCGTGACGAGGTACGTACTTAGCCACTACTCGCCTACACCATCTCGTATCCCGTCTCCCGCAGTGCGCACCCAGATACTGGATTACGCGCGACACGTTGTGCATACACGATCTCGCCCCGCCCGGGTCCTTGCTGCGTGCGTTGCGGCGGTGAGCTCGTCGGCTCGCGCTATAAAGGTGTATGTGCGCACCTCGTGTGATTTGCTCATACCCGTCCAGCTTTCCGCACCCGTCTATGTACTAGCGTCAAATCCGCCAGCCACCACGCCCGAGTTAACTGCTGTACAGAATATCAGCAAGAGACCAAATAAACTCGTCTTCATGCACTTTGTCAAGACTGAGCTCATTTCTAGCTTTAGCGACTCACTTCCAGAATTATAAAAGCAGGAAAGAATCTATACGTACCAAACCCAAAGTATGTGCGCATGTATGTATGTAAGTAGTTTGAATTTGAATATATCACTTCCTTCTTCACGTTTGTGCGCCCGCCCGACTTGTCCCGAGCGCAGGCGGACGAGCTTCGGTACGTCAGCTTTATCTCGAATCACAAGGCCCCAGTCACCGAAAATGCACGGGCTGGAAAAGTAGGAATCGAATGCATTGCAGGGCGCGCACAGATGTAATACTAACCTAACTGGATCAGGATGGCACGTTCGTGCTTGTGTTCCACCCACTGCTCTCGAATCTCAAGTAAACCTGTAAACACGTCAGACTTGGCGCGGAATAACAAGGCTGAGACTCAGTAAAAGTTGAATCGCAGAGGGATGAGTCCTGTCATGAGAAATGCATCAGGTCTAATCGGGCCTCGAGTCAGAGTATGATAAGTAGACTTCTGCACTGCCCGCTGAAATGCTCTAACAGCACAATTCTTGACCTCCTTAAGAGCCACCATGTCCTTGACGCTGAATGGTACCCACACCAGTAGGGGCACCTTCAACAATGTCGCTGGCAATGTCTCAAGTTATCCACTTCCACGTCGCACACGTACTAAGCCGTACAAGGTTCAGATCCCGTCGGTGCTGGTAAGCTTTTAGATCACTTGCACGCTCAAGATGCGCTGAGGTATGAATCCAGGGTTACCGACCGACTATTCAATCGTAGACCCTGGAAGGAAAAATGGGACATATGGAAGAAGGTCGCGTCGGCAGTTGGGTGGTACGTATCACTTACTCCACAAAAGACGATCCAAGTATCATCTTCGACCGCGCTCTGAATAGTCCGCCCACTCGCAATCTCGTTCTGCATGCTCTGAACGAGTTCAGCAATATTCTATTTTGCCGAGAACCGTCTATCAACAGCGACCGCAGCAGCAGCCTTTTCCTTGAACAGGTTCTCCGCATCGGTCCAGATGCGCGCAGTTTGTCGGTTGGGGAACTCCAGCAACGAGGGCAGTAGATCTGTGCTAAATTGCTCAGAGGCTTCTCGGGGAAGGAGTGACGGGAGGTGGTCGATAGATACCACCGAAAGCGCGGGGTTTCCAGCACTGGATAGCCAAATGTTCAATATAGCTTCACTAGCCCCGTATGAAACATTACTCACCCTGCGCCCACGGCAACCGTAGGTTCTACAAAAGTTGTGTTGATGCCGTAGATTGGAATAGGATTGAAGGGGTTGGTTGTATCGCAACATGAATCGCGAGCTGCCATTTCGTTAAAGAAATCATGCGACACGGGAGTCCATCATCCAAATGGCATGGGAACACGACGGTACCGAATCCTGACGTGGGTGTGCAGTACTCTCTATTCGCACCACCATGAGCAGCGCACCGATTCCCTACCTTGCAATGCTTCCCTCCGAAATCTGGTTGGCGTGCTGGACCCTCTGCTCCGCTCGCCAACTTCGTCGCCTCTCCCTGGTGTGCCATTTCTTTCAATCACTGTGTCTGCCGCTATTGTTTCAGACGCAGTCCGTCGACACGATCGACTTGATGCGAGTGGACTGGATCGCCAAAGTCCACAGGCTGCATCGGGCTGCTGTCAGGCTGGAGAGAATCGCGGATGGACCCCGCGTCCGAATGGTTCGATCATGGACATTCGCGGCCAACAGGAACCTCGTGTCCCTGTCTAGGTTCTGCTCCCACATCACGAATATTGGGATGGTTGACGCCATGTACGAGAGGGTTGTCACTGCCTTTTCCTCCACACTCGGTCGATATCAGCGCTTGCGCTCCTTGAATATTCAGGGGTTTCTCATTGATAAGCCCTTCCGCGACACTCTGGTTTCCCTACCGATGTTGGAGGAGGTCACGCTCGGGACTTGCGACATTCCCGCTCGTGATGGTGTTCTCCTCGACTTGAAATTTTTCTCAATGTCTAACACGGGGGGCCACGGAACAGAGGACCTCTCCCAAAAGTCGTTGGAGCTGGTGTCCCCTGGGCGATTGCAGAGCCTCAAGATCGACGGCTGGGGCGACACTATTCCACTGATGACCGGGTTCGGCGGCCAAAGATTCCCCCATCTCACCCAGTTATCCCTGGATACCATATTCGACCTCAGTCTCTTTCTACGGTTTTTGACGCAGTGTCCGCGACTCCAGATTCTCTCGGCAAGAAGACATAATGGCCGCCCCTCCCTTTCCAGCCACGTACATCCCGAGACCATACCACTTCTGCGGAGCATCGATGCGCCGCTGGATTTGGTCCGAGCCTTGACGCCGAATCGCCCCGTTCGCGATGTCTTGGTGCAGCCCGGCTGTTCATTATCTGCCGAGGACTTCACGCTCGCAGTACTGGATATCTCCAATGCATCTGTTCCTGTTCGATCCCTTACTCTCCCATCCACCTACCCAACTCTCGAATCTCTCAACACCATGTCATCTCTATTCCCTGGGCTGACAAGTCTTTCCATGGAGATCCGCTGTGAAGAGCGCATCTCATTCAGGTGCGGTGGTCGTTTCCGCGGCGGCAAATATCAGACTCCCGAGGTCGATGCACACCTCCCCGACGTCTGCGATGCAGGCGCCTTCGATTCGCTCCCGCCTGAAGAGGTCTCAGATACAGAGGAAGAGCAGCCTTCCCCCGCCGTTCATGTCGCTTTGGAAATGCACCCAGAAATGCCCGACTCCGTCCGTCTGCATGTACGTACACAACTTGGTCTGTAGGTACACATCACTCACTAGAGCTGCTCTTGTTCAGGAAGTTTTGAGGTGGATCTGCAGCGGCCTCGTCTCGCTCCCAGCCGAAATTGAGATACTTCGCTTCCCCATCCGTCGTTATCGTTCGAAATCCACCGAGTTGTCGGTGGAACACCAACATCAAATCATCGCCGCACTTAGCCGCATGTACCCGTCGCTGCGCGAGTTGGAAATGGGACACCACAATAATCCTCATTGGGAACGGAATGGCATACTGTGGAAGAGGAAGGGTGTTAATTCGTACATTCAGGTAGATATGTAATGAGTTGATCCTCACTGTAGGGATCTGTAGTGTGATCCCCGTTCCTAATCACAATTGTTAATTAGCTGTACACCTTCCGACTGTACGCTGCGCAGGGGTCGCCCAGTTCATCCTTGCATCCACCCATCAAAGAAGTTCAATATAGAACCGAATGAACGGTTTGCGTAATTCCGGAGCTACTGCAACTGGCTCAGAGAATCTAGGTCCTGCTTTCACCGAGTGTCACCGCCGACCCAGCGAAGCACGGATAGCACTTTGAAGGCGGATTATTATGTGGCCAGCGAGTCAACAGCGGTGGGAAAAGCATCCCACCTTGCGCGATTAATCTTTCTTGGACGGAGGCGCCATCGATGCAGCTGCGTCCCAATTCTCGTAGGAAATATGAAATTACATAATCTCCTCGCACCAGCAAAAACGAAGGCTTAGTGGCGACAATGGGGTGCGTGGAGCGCCATGAGACACAGAAGGAGCTGGGGAGGACTAAGGAGAGTTCGCACCCTGGGTGAAATTGGTGCTGGAACGAGCAGGGAGGGCGGAAGAACGGTGTATAACTGGAGAGAGATATGGCGAGTTTCCGGCGGAAGGAGAACAGGTCGATGGGGGCAGAGGAATAAGGGTGAGCTGAGGCAGCATAGCCCACCCTCAGAGAACAACTCGATGGTTGGTTGCTTGGGGACTCTGTTCCCGCTGCCCGAAAGACGGGGACGAGCTCCTACGGCGTGCGCACACTCACTCCGTGAAGCACGAGAGGCGAATGCACTCGAAGTGCACGTCGAGGTCGACGACGTGCCTAGCGCACGCACAGGTCGTCTAGCAGCAGAATCGTTACTATGTGCGGGAAAATTGCGGCGTACGTCGAGAGAGGTATGTAGTGAAACGAAGATGAGCTGAAGCGCCACGCGATGACACAGCCGGAAGAGAGCCCGTTCGTCGATTCTAGTATCCGTTACCGATGCCCAAAGGTCGGGGTGTGGTGCTCTCCGCGACGATCGTGCACTTGACGGACGTGCGCGTACTGGCCGTCTGGTAGCAGTACCGTCACTGTCTGCAGAGGGAGGTGAGCGACGACGAGGAAATATAAGAGCAAAATTCACCTTTCACGAGTCGACGTCGCAGTCTCTGGAAGTAAGCAGGAGCACTTGAGTAGCATCCGGAGTAGTGTGAAGCGATGGAGCGCGCTTCGATATCTGGAACAGCGCAATTCCCGCATGCCCCTAGAGATCGAGGATCCCACTCCCCGCGCGTGTCAAAGGTGCTAGTATTTGGACGACAGGTAGCCGCAGGGCCCTGCATCCGCTGGGCAGACGCACGGCACAGCGCACACGATAGGCCATGCATCCAAATTCGCCAAATGTTGCAAGCCGTGGGCTGGCGATGCCGCCCCAAGCAGGAAGTTATGTACGATGATGCGTCGCGACATTATCCCCAGAACCTGGGGCCAGCGGGTGGCCGCCGGCGACCTGCGGGTCAGGGTGACGCAAGAAAAGCACGACTAGTACATGGCGAGCGCCGTAAATCGGCGACGAAGGGTATCGATATCACAGCGCGCTGTCGGAGGTCGACAAGCGTCAGTCTGTGTAGCGGAATGTCCAAGATGGGCCGGCGCTGGGCGTACGTCTGACGCGGGGGAGACGCTGGGTAGAGTGGCAACGGGAGCGGAAACGAGCCGTTTTAAGATGCTGCCATTACGCTAGCTAAGACTCAGTCTGGCAGAACGCACGGATTGAGGCGTACACAATGGCCTGTCTGCGCATAGTTTCCCTGGCTTCGGGCCCGGCAATGGAGGCGGCTGTAGGGAAGGTGAGAATGAGTATGACATGAATAGAGCGAAGAAGATGGGAGAGCGTACTGAATCTGTTACACATGCGAGCAGTACTTCATACAGAACTTCCACGGCATGGAAGAATGCTAGCGGAAAGGAACAGCGACGCTCGGAAGTCGTACACTCGGTTAGCGGTTATGTCAAGGAGAGCCCTGGAATTGGACGTGTCAGCATTAGTGCGGAAGCTCAAGATTAACGGATGAATAAAGGTCGGGGAGGGGTATATCGGACAAACGCACCTAGGTCATCCTTCAAGCCTTTGGCTAAGAACCCTAGCCATCCAAATCCAACTTGTGAGAGCGAACGGGGTGGCTTAGGCGCCGAGCGGATGAAATGTGAATCGGATTGCGTTCGCTGGTGGTGGTGGTAGGATTGCAACTGTGAAGTTGATGGCATCAAGTCTTGCTTTCCTTTTTCTCTCATCCTCGGTTCAATCGTACGCCTTCGGGGATTCTGTTCATCAAATCCACTCCGGTTCCGTCCTCTATGGTCTACTAATTGGATCTCTCCTCTTGTAAACTGCTCTTTGCCTATATCACCACGTCGCATGCAACGCAAACATACACTGATTCCTTTCTGCAGCCAGCGCGTTTAAATTGGCGTTCTCTTCTGCTCGTTTACTCTTCGTTTTTCTCTTAATTATCGATTGTGGTCTAGCGCTCGCATAACAGGATCTTCCTCAATTTTTCCAAGCCAATCCGATAGCGCATTCATGTGCAAGATTACACGTTTTTTCTTTTTTCTCCATCGCGCTTAAGACTCTCAACCGACCATGCTTGAGACTAGGTTCTGCTGTCTGAATCAATATGCTGGCCCTCCTTCGACGTTGAGTTTTATTTCATGCTAGTTTCCTGGTTAACGAAACGCCTAAAGTAACCCAATTTCCTTCCGAGCTGTCAAACGCTTCAAAGACATTGCGAATAGAAGTCGTTGGAGAAGGTACAAGCGAAGCCACTCTGGAAGCAAGTGGCGCCCGAGTATCCTATGTGTAGGCATTGTTAACCCCCGGTTCTGGAATGACAGGAAAATATACCTTTACCACCACACTGGCCCCACTGCGCCGCGCAGGTCGACCCACCGCCACTCGCAGTCGTCGTCGTCGCAGTCGTAGTGACCTTCGTTGTGGTCGTGCCGCCCGAGGCGCCCTGCAGCGTCGGCACGGCTAGGTAAACTGATAACATACATGCACAGAAATTCCTGGATCCTCCGCTGCAAGTCATTGCGCTATGGGAACGGGAGATTGCAGATATTCGGCGCTGCATGCAATCTCTCGGATTATGATAAGTCTAATTGATTGCGCCTATGACATCGCATCGGGCATCTAGACGCAGCTTTTCCCTGAACCACACCCATGTTCTATGGGAATTCCGGATCCAGACTTCTACATCAAGTCTTTGCTGACGCAATTTCTCCCCCATACACGTTCCCTGTAACACTTCTGTTTCAACCCCGCTCAAAAGGGATGATTTCCCTCGCTTCCTTTCCACTGCACCGAACGTCGCTCGTGTCATTTCGTCTCCAGCTCTCTGAGAGCTCTCTATGATCACCATCAATATTCACGCAAGGGGCACACAGCCGCCCACGGTCAATGTGGCTGGCGTAAGGAAAATACCACCAATATTGTGCATTTCACCCTCCACCTCTTCCTCGACGAGGTAAGTTTCGAGGGTTCTCGGTTTCACCGACTTCTGAACAATATCGGTGGGTCGCATCTCAATCTAGGGCTTCGAGTGAGTCCAGAAGAAAGAAATTAGCACCAGGAGATGACTGTACTGTTCATGACACTCGGCACCGGCCACTTCGGCCAAGAAGAGATTTTGGAGTGGAGTTCAGTACTTGAACAATCTTGGAACAAAAATCGTGTGGAATATAATCGTAATAATATGAGCGGCTGAAATACACCATTACACAGGATAATCAGGTGGAGCCTCCTCCTCGTCCCAGTCCTGCCCTTGCAGGCGTTCATTCAGTATCCGGACGAGTTCCTCAGTCGGAAGGTTTGCGGGAGGCTGGACTGGGGTGGAGTTCTGGGCAGGAGCCACGGGTGGCGCTCTCCGGGGTATAGGTGCGTTCTTGGCGACTCGCGGGCCGGTTACAGGAGCGGGTGCTTCACCAAGAGCATCTCGTGACCGTTTACCTCGACGCCTGAAATTGTACCAAATACCGAATGGGCTAACGCGAGACACGCCCACTGATGCTGATTTGGAACGCCTCTTGCGTCGCCCGATGATCCAAATGCCCGTGCCTACCCCCATCAAAGCCACGGCGCCGAGAACACTACTAATTATTACTGAATTGTTGGAGTGTTTAGACAGGGGAGGAGTGGTGCCTGACTCTGGGTGTGGGGAATGGCACTGGTAGTGTTGAAGAGTCCGAATCGTTCCGCAGACTTATCGCGCTGACGAGGGCCTCCAGTGCGTTTATTTGATGAAACGGATCGAATGTCGAGTTCGGCGGCCCCGCCCAGGAATTGCCATAAATATTGGTATCGTTCGCCGTGGCAAGATCCGTGACGGCGTTGAACTACAGCGACTCACATTCAACGATATGAATTTCGGAGGCACAGTGCTGAACATACCTGGACGGCAATGTAGTGCCCGATGTCGTCCTGGAAATTTGGTGTTACCTTGCGCGTATATAGGGTTGTGAGCGCTCGCGGTAAATAGAGGTCTGGATTCCACATTCAGTAACAAGTCGAGTGATATCCAAGCCTAGTATACCTCCGTCCTTGAGCACACCATTGGACTGTTGCCAGGCTGGATTAGGGATTGTGGCGTTCACGATATCATTCAATCTGCATAACAGAAGGCAAATTTCAGGTCACGCCACCATTCAGGATTGAACCTACAGTGCTAGGATGGTAGCATCTCCTGTTACCGAATGAAGAATAGACAGGCCCTCGATAACCAGGCTGGCGTCGTACGACTCGGGATCCGAGTCGGTGGAGCAGCCAGAGCCTTCGTCCACAGAGATGGCATCCTGTACTTGAGAGAAGCTATTCAATAGATGTTCTTTGACGAAGTTTGCACTGTCGATGGCGGCTTGGCGATACATAGGGTCCGTTGTTGCCTCAGCCAGAAGTGCGGATAGGCTGAAAAAAGGTTAAGTAGGTCTGAAGCGGGTTAACGAACCTACACCAAGAAATTGCTAGTTCACGAGGGTTAGGGATGTCGTGCTGGCAATATGACGCACTCACCCAGTCGAAAGGGTTGCCACAGTTCCGGAGTCCGAGATATTGCTCTGCACACCGGACACACATGAGAAAAAGCTAATGGAAGAGAACAAGAACTCGCATGGAATGTGCCTCCGGCCATAGTTACTGCGAATATCAGTGGTTTACCACACAGTTGGCGACAGTGACTCACTTTCTTGACATTGCGAGCTTAGGGTGATGTTCTTGACGCCAGTCTTGCCCGCTGCGACTTGTTGCGACGTGAGCGTGTACGTTTGACCGAACCACCACGATTGTATCGCGTAGTCGAGAAAGACTTGATCTTTATATGCTGCATATGCCATCGCTCCCGCGTGGCCGTACTACTGACACTGTACAAAGTGAGCGTGCAACGATGAGCCGGGAACAGACGATTCACGTACAAAACATCGGAAAAGTTGCTCGACCGGTGAGGTGCCTTCAGGAAGTACTCTTTCAGGGTATCCTTGTACTTCGTTTGGTTTGACGCAATGTCGAACTCGGCCATTTGGGAGTACAATTGTCCTGCATATCCCAATGACTGCCCTGCGTCCCTTAGTTCCACCGATTCGACCTACCGAGACAGTGCTCACCGTCGAACTGGGCATCTGGACCAAGTTTACTGATCGCTGTCTCTATGGCCGCACCCGCAATATTGATTCGGTCCTCGAGCGATATCGTGATATTAGGTCTCTGTTCCAAGTTCGTTCATGGGACGTGGGTAGGGAACATTTGAAAACACACCCTCCAGGAAGACGAAGCAAGTTGCCCCCCTCGACATAACACCAGGAAATATGAAACCACGACCAGCGACAAGAGGGGAAGCATGAAGAAAGTCTCATGGGAAGTGAAGGGCCGTGAGAGCAAATATGTGGCTTCGAAACCCTACTAATGGAAGATATCAATCCATCTCCCGCGCGGTAGATGCGCGCAGTAATTTCTCCGTCTAGAATCGGGTTAGAAATAGCAACTGATGCGTCCGAAATAGGACCCTACCGTCCTGGTTGCCTGGCAGGTAAAACAACATAGATCCCATTCCACCTTGCACACCGAGTCGCACAAAAGGGTGCAAGAGCGTTCATGGGCCTGGTTATCACGACAGAATACTCTACCGACCTGGCCAGATTGCAGCGAACTATATCTGGCCGCAGATGATGATACGGTCTCGAGAATGGATCGCAGGCTGAGCGCGAGGGGGATAGCAGTTGCGTCCGGACGACATTAGTTCGTCCTAAGCTGTGGTCGTCGTCATCTTCTCCCGTCTCGGGTTCTCGAGGGACTGATGCAACAAAAGACTCCGTTTAACATGGTCGATTTTGAGATGATCGATGACCTCCCGCAGTGTTGATCCCTTTACACGGTCGTATTCCGGCTTTGGTAGCATGCATATGCATCAAGATTCAACGGCGCTCGAGTCCCGATCAGAAACAGCATCTCAGGGATGTTCTGAGAGTTCATTTGCAGATGATGGCGATGGTGATAGTTGAACTGAGGTGTTTCCGGGAGTTTGTCAACGGGATGCGAGCGTTTCCCAAGACTGTCGTGGTGCATTCGAGGGCCGGGCAGCCAATGATGGCTAGCTCCCGAAGGCCGGCGCTTGAAGCGCTTCTTGCATTACTGGGTGCCATTCAATTAAGGAAAAGGAGTTTGTCTAAAATGGACGAGAGGAACTTGAAGACAAGGCATCGTGCTCCACTGGGAGGGACATGGTCGTCGGAATCGGATGAGAAGAGCGAGTGGCTGTGTTTGCCCTCGCATGGATGATGTCGCCAAGACGTCACCCTTGCTCACGCTCACCTCGAGCATGACTGCGTGGACGTGTTCTCCGTGACTTCTGCGCCGCAGTGCGTGGGTTTACTTTCACCTTAGGCAACTCTCCCAAGGACTCCCTGCTGGGGTACTGCACCGTTTGCACACGGATCGACGCCCCAGATTCTGTACTCGATCTTATACTTCGGTCTTTACGGCTGGACTAAAGACTATCCTGCCCTGCGAATTATGCAAAGACTTTAAAGTCTTGTCAATTTTTTATCAAACTGTTTCCCCGGCCTTCTGTCAATGTCTCGAATTCTTTCCAAATGATAACAGCAACTCAACGCTTCCCTCTTATCTGCTGTCTCCCATTCATCGACCCTGCAACCGCGGAAATCTGGGAAGCTATTCTTGACCTTTCTCCCTTCAATCGCTGGATAATGATCGTTTCCGTGAAGATTTCTACTAGTCGTTGTGCTAACTCGCCAGTAAGTAATTGGCGGCCGAGTGGCATCTGGTTTTTCCTGATGCTATAGATACTCGCCTCTTCACATGGTATCGGTATGGCACCCGTGGGTCCGCGTGTGTTTACACGCCCTTCTTTTGCCAGTCCCTTCGGTTTCGGCGTATTATTAACCCTTAGGTTTTGGACCGCCCGGCGGCAAAACGACATCATATGACGGACAATTGCCTTGTGATGCCCAAAATTCCTGCAGCAGTGAGCTTCCTCTCCGCTGCATCAACGCCTTGCTCATTCTTAAGCAGCCTCGACACTGCCTGCTGGGGCCGCGTTGCACCATCCGACCGTATGCTTCAGTCGCTTGTTGTTTCCGTTGGGTTCTTGTGTTTTGCGCTTGCGCAGC
Organism: Mycena albidolilacea; assembly: GCA_029282495.1. Taxonomy (NCBI): domain Eukaryota; kingdom Fungi; phylum Basidiomycota; class Agaricomycetes; order Agaricales; family Mycenaceae; genus Mycena; species Mycena albidolilacea. The sequence continues at coordinate 746,412 of JARIHO010000048.1, read as the reverse complement.
AAGTTGCATCGACTCCCACTAAAACTTTCAACAACCCTGTCCTTTGGGAAGACCTCGCTGACAACGATGTCTTCCGCGTCAATAACACTTACTACTACACTGCGTCGACGATGCACTACTCTCCTGGAGCGCCAATCCTTCAATCGTTCGATCTCGTTAACTGGGAATACATCGGTCACGCCGTTCCTTCGCTCAGTTGGAGTTCGAAATACAGTCTCCTCGATGGCCAGCGTGCGTACATCGAAGGTATATACGCGTCGACGATGCGCTTCCGGCAGAGCAACGGGCTGTGGTACTGGATCGGCTGCGTCGAATTTTCAACGACCTTTATTTACACCGCACACTCGGTGACGGGGCCCTGGACACTCTCCTCGACTCTCGCCGGGACGTGCTTCTACGACTGCAGCCTGCTCATCGACGACGACGACACAATGTACGTTTCGTACGGCGGCACAAAGCTCAATGTCGCCCAGCTCTCCAGCGACGGCCTGAGCATGTTGAGCACTGTGCAGGTCTTCGACGGCACCTCCATTGGCGCGCTCGAGGGCAGCCGGTTCTACAAGGTTAATGGGAAGTACATCATCTCAACCGACCTGCCCGCCTCCGCGCAGTACATCTTGCAGTCCGCTACGCCTCAGGGGCAGTACACAAGCAGGGTGCTCATCAGCGGCATGACGCCGCCGGTGTCGGGCGCGGGCAACCCGCACCAGGGGTCCCTCGTGGAGACAGCCGCGGGCCAGTGGTACTACATGGCGTTCATCGACAGCTACCCGGGTGGGCGCATCCCCGTCCTCGCGCCGATCACCTGGGGCACAGACGGCTTCCCAACACTCACGAGCGTCGGCGGCGCGTGGGGCCAATCGTACCCCGCGCCGGCGGCACTGATTCCGCTCCCGCCGACAACAAATACAGACACGTTCGCTGGCACGGCGCTTGGTGCGGCGTGGGAGTGGAACCACAACCCCGACACGACCAAGTTCAGCGTAAGCAACGGGCTGACGCTCTCGACTGCGACGGTGACGGTGGATCTCTATCAGGCGCGGAACACCCTGACGAAGCGCATCCACGGGCCGAAGGGGGTGGGCACCGCCATCATTGATTTTACGAATATGGCCGCAGGCGACCGCACAGGGAGGCTCGTGCTGTTGCGGGATCAGTCGGCGTGGGTCGGCGTTATGCGGAACAGTAACACGTATTTGCTGGCTATGGTCAATGGCATTAACATGAACGCGGACTGGACGACGAATGCCACAGGCACGATCGCGTTCAGCACACCGATTACGGTCAAGAAAGTCGTAAGTCTATTGTCTAAGACAAGCTGCATGCCGACTCTGATTCGGAATACCTGCTTGCCTAGTGGCTGAGCCTCTCGGCTGACATCGCACCCGGCGACCCGCACACTGCGACCTTCTCGTACAGCACCGATGGCACCACGTTCACGACCGTCGGCCCGACATTCACCATGGAAAACAACTGGATGTTCTTCATGGGTGGGTGGCTATCATTCCTACAATCTCGCTCGACACTGATGTTTCTCCCAATAAAAAGGATACCGGTATGGGATTTTCAACTACTGTCTCGATATGTAGGGGAGCAACGGTCACGGTAACGGACCGCCCGTTGCGTTGCCTTCGTCACGGTAACGGTAGAAATGGTTGCCCAAAAAATTCGTGACACTGAAAAAAATCTTCAAGCATCATGAAAAAAAAATAGTTGAGGGCGTCCAGAATCAAACGGGAGACCGTTGGGTCGGAGTCGGAGTACAGGCGAAAGACCAATCCAGCTGAGCCAAAGAGGGACAGTGAATTTCTGGTTGCGTTCAAAGGCAACGGTCACGGTCACCCTAGGCTCCGTTGCCTGAAAAAAAGGCAACGGGTTTGTCACGGTCCCTGGGCCGTTGCTCCCCTACATATCGAGACAGTACGCGACCACGGGGCTAGGTGGTTCTGTCCATGTCACGTCCTTCACATCGGCTTGACGGACTGCCATTGGGCTTGACTTTGGGAGTTGTGTTCTTACAACTTTCAATGAATATCGCCTGTTCTTATCATTTGAATTCTCTGCTGTTGTGAACATTTTCTTCAGACCAAATGAAATCCCGCCAAACAAGTTACAAAACTTCTTTTCTATACAACACTCGTTTAGCCAAATGTAATAAACGTGGGCTGCCTGACGTGAACGAAGAAGATATTGGATAACAATCATGCCAGCGGGTTTGTATCAGGGAGAGCTGGTTTCCCTGAATTTGTAGACACCCTGAGCAATTTTGAAGCGTAACGGGAGGGTGAAGCAGTGACAGCGTCGAGCGGAAGAAATGAGAATATAGCGTAGTTCAAATCGTATGAAATACAATAAAAGAAATCATCCAAGTGGCATGGGAACACGAGTCGCAACGGTACTGTAACCGAATCCTGACGTGGGTGTGCAGTACTCTCTATTCGCACCACCATGAGCAGCGCATCGATTCCCTACCTTGCAATGTTTCCCTCCGAAATCTGGTTGGCGTGCTGGACCCTCTGCTCCGCTCGCCAACTTCGTCGCCTCTCCCTGGTGTGCCATCTCTTTCAATCACTGTGTCTGCCGCTATTGTTTCAAACGCAGTCCGTCGACACGACCAACTTGACTCGGACGCGAAGGGACTGGATCGCCAACATCCACAGGCTGCATCGGGCTGCTGTCAGGCTGGAGAGAATCGCGGATGGACCCCGCGTCCGAATGGTTCGATCATGGACGTTCGCGGCCAACAGGAACCTCGTGTCAATGGCCCTGTCTGGGTACCACTCCCCCGACACGAATAAAGGGATGGCTGGCACCATGTGCGGGAGGGTTATCACTGCCTTTTCCTCCACACTCGGTCGATATCAGTGCTTGTGCTCCTTGAATATTCAGGACTTTCTCATTGATAAGCCCTTCCGCGACACTCTGGTCTCCCTACCGATGTTGGAGGAGGTCACGCTCGGGTATTGCGACATTCCCGCCCGTGATGGCGCTCTCCTCGACTTGAGATCTTTCTCAATGTCTAATACGCGGTGCAGGACAAAGGACCTCTCCGAACAGTCGTTGGAGCTGGTGTCCCCTGGGCGATTGCAGAGCCTCAAGATCGACGGCTTGGACGACACTATTCCACTGATGATCGGGTTCGGCGGCCAAAGATTCCCCCATCTCACCCAGTTATCCCTGGATACCATATTTGACTTCAGTCTCTTTCTACGGTTTTTGACGCAGTGTCCGCGACTCCAGATTCTCTCGGCAGGACATGATGGTCGCACCTCTCTTTCCAGCCACGTGCATCCCGAGACCATACCACTTCTGCGGAGCATCGATGCGCCACTGAATTTGGTTCGAGCCTTGACGCCGAATCGCCCCGTTCGCGATGTCATAGTGCAGTGCGGCTATTCATTATCTGCCGAGGACTTCACGCTCGCGGTACTGGATATCTCCAATGCATCTGTTCCTGTTCGATCCCTTACTCTCCCATCCACCTACCCAACTCTCGAATCTCTCAACACCATGTCATCTCTATTCCCTGGGCTGACAAGCCTTTCCATGGAGATCCGCTGTGAAGAGGGCGTCTTCACATACGTCAATGTGTGCCGTGACAGTCGTAGTTCCGGTCGTAGTCTCCCCCCCAAATACCAGACTCCCGAGGTCGATGCACGCCTCCCCGACGTCTGCGATGCAGGCGCCTTCGATTCGCTCCCGCCTGAAGAGGTCTCAGATACAGAGGAAGAGCAGCCTACCCCCGCCGTTCATGTCGCTTTGGAAACGCACCCAAAAATGCCCGACTCCGTCCGTCTGCATGTACGTACGCAACTTGGTCTGTAGGTATACATCACTCACTAGAGCTGCTCTTGTTCAGGAGGTTTTGAGGTGGATCTGCAGCGGCCTCGTCTCGCTCCCAGCCGAAATCGAGATACTTCGCTTCCCCGTCCGTAGTAATTTCTCGAAATCCACCGAGTTGTCGGTGGAACACCAACATCAAGTCATCGCCGCACTCAGCCGCATGTACCCGTCGCTGCGCGAGTTGGAAATGGGACACCACAATAATCCTCATTGGGAACGGAATGGTGCACTGTGGAAGAGGAAGGGTGTTAATTCGTACATTCAGGTAGATATGTAATGAGTCGATCCTCACTGTAGGGATCTGTGTGGTGCGATCCCCGTTCCTAATCACAATTGTTAATTCGCTGTACACCTTCCGACTGTACGCTGCGCAGGGGTCGCCCACTTCATCCTTGCATCCACCCATCAAAGTCGGTTCTGTGTTGAACTGTTCGCGTAATTCCGGAGCTACTGCAACTGGGTCAGAGAATCTAGGTCCTGCTTTCACCGAGTGTCACCGCCGACCCAGCGAAGCGCGGGTAGCACTTTGAATGCGGATTGTTATATGGCCAGCGGATCAACGGCGGTGGGAAAAGCATCCCACCTCTGCAGCTGCGTCCCAAACTAGTCTCTTGCACTGACTTCCCACTCTAAGTAGTCCCAAACCTCGTCCGTGTTTCCCAATCAGGAAACATGAGATTACATAATCTCCTTGCACCAGCAAAAACGAAGGCTTAGTGGCGACAATGGGGTGCGTGGAGCGCCATTAAGACGCCGAAGGAGCTGAGGAGGACCAAGGAGAGTTCGCTCCCTGGGTGAAATTGGTGCTGGAACGAGCAGGGAGGGCGGAAGAACGGTGTATGGACCTCGATGAGGTACTCGATTCAGAGGGTTCTCGGTTTCACCGACTTCTGGACAATATCGGTGGGTCGCATCTCAAGTTCTAGGCTTCGAGTGAGTCCAGAAGAAAGAAATTAGCACCAGGAGATGACTGTACTGTTCATGACACTTGGCACCGCGGGAAGAAATTTTGAAGTGGGGTTCAGACCACGAGTACCTTATCTTTAGTTTACAATGTCGTTCACGTCTCCCGCCAACGCCCGATGCCATTCTCGAGGGACCATCATTCAGCGCTAGCCGTGACAGGCGATGCTCGGTTGCCCGACTATCAGTATCAATAAAAGCCCGACTTGTTTCTCCCCACGGTGGCCACCATAGCCAGCAATGCTTTTCTCTCCAAGAGGCGTCTCCTGCTCGCTCTTAACACGCAATCTCTTTTCCCGCCTCTGCCGCTGGTGGGCCCTCTTCCCCCTCTTCCTGCTGGTCGTCTTGGGCTTCTCCACCCAGTCAACACTGGCCCCGCGCCGCTTCCGTTTCCGCCTCGTCAAATCTCCGCGCCCCGCGAACGGCCCCCGCCCGCCGCGCATAAACCTCGGCCCGCCGGGCGACCTCTGGGCCGGCCGCGCGAACGAGGTGCGCAAGGCGTTCGCGCATGCGTATAGGGGGTACCAGGCGCGCGCGCTGCCGTACGATGAATTGCTGCCAGTGTCGGGGGACCGGGTGAACAACTTCCACGGGTGGGGCGTGTCGATGTACGATGCGCTCGACACGATGTGGCTCATGGGGCTCGAGGACATGTTTTACGACACCGTCGAAGACGTCGCGGGCGAGACGTGGGATATGGCGGCGGTGCGTCTTTGATCCTACCCTTGGATGTAATTATAATTAAACTAAATTGACACCCGCAGGACGCCCCGCACGCGCACTTCTTCGAGGTCACCATCCGCTACCTCGGCGGCCTCCTCTCCGCATACGCCCTCTCGCACGACCCGCGGCTCCTCCGACTCGCAGACGACCTGGGGGAGAAGCTCCTGCCCGCGTTCAACACGCAGAGCGGGTGGCCCGTGTGGGGGGTCAACACGCGGACGTGAGTGTGCGCTTGTGCGATGTGCGTGCTGTTCACTAACGGGAAACAGCGGCGCAACGACGTACGAAGGCCAAGACGTGACCTGCCTCGCGGAGGCGCTGAGTAACCAGATGGAGTTGTAAGTCGTGTCTCTCTCCTTCCTCTTCCCTCTCATCTGCCTCGTCCTCGTTGCCGTTAATTGACATCGCCTCCCCAGCAAATACCTCGCGCACCTCACCGGCAAGGCTCGCTACTTTGCCGCGAGCGAGCGCCCCCTGCGCGCCGTGTACGGCCCCGAGAACACCGCCCACGGCGGGCTGCTCGCGACCATGTGGGATCTGCGCGCGGGGACGCCGAATGGAACGGAGGGGGAAGGTGAGTGTCATAATCATTTTTTTTCGTTTCGAGACGGCTTGGTTGGCGAGAGGAGCTGCATGCACGGAATCGCGTCTCAATTCTTGCTCGATTCAATCCTCGACTCGCAAGAGTACTCTCCTCGGGCCGGGTCTTACTTGAGCGACGGGCCCCGAACTCTTCTATCATTCTATCTTATCGCATACTCTCTTCCTCATGCTAACCTGTTCACCCAGCGGAATACACAGCAGCCGGGTGCGCCGACTCGGCGTACGAGTACTTTTTGAAGCAGTGGCTGATGACGGGCCAGAAGGAGGGCAAGATCCGGGATTTGTGTGAGTTATTTTCCGTCCGCCCTTGCGACATATGTAAACCGACCCCACACCCAGACATCCGTAGCGCCAACGCCATCATCGAGAACCTCCTCTACGTCGCGCCCCGCCGGCAGCTGCTGTACGCGACCGACCTGCGCGCCGGCGTGCCGACGCACCGCGTGCAGCACCTGACGTGTTTCCTCCCCGGCGTTCTCGCGCTCGGGGTGCACGCGCGCGCGCGCACCCCCGTGTCTGCGTCTGCGCACGAGGGCCACGGCGGACACGGTGCTGCGCCCGGCCCCGCGCTGGACCTTTCGGCCAGGGACCGCCAGATGCACCACTGGGCCGCGCACGGGCTCGCGCACACGTGCTGGGCGCTGTACGCGGACACGACGTCGGGGCTCAGCCCGGACAAGGTCGCGGTCGAGCCGTGGGGCGTGCCCGCACGCGGGCGGTGGGTGGAGCGCGTAAGGGAGTGGGAGGGCGCGCAGCGCACGGCGCTGGGGCCGGGGGGGAAGGGCGACTGGGGGTGGGGCGGGGCGGGGGCGGAGGGGCCGGTGCCGCCTGGAGCGGGGGGCCTGGAGCGCGTGGGGCTGGAGCGGGAGAAGGAGAGGGGGTATACGGCCACAAAGGATGCGTATTTGTTGCGGCCGGAGGTGCGTTTTTTTTTTTGTCGTGAACGTGAAGATGGGTTGGGTGATTGATTGGTGTGCGGTATGCGCAGACGGTGGAGACGTTCTACATTATGTGGCGCACGACGGGCGATGTACGGTGGCGCGAGCGGGGGTGGTGCGTCGTGTTTTTCACCTCACGGATTGCTGTTTATTCTTGGGGGCGCAGGGCGGTCTTCCAGTCCATAGAAGCCAACACCAAGGCGCAGTACGGATACTCCTCGGTACAATACGTCGACGACCGCGTCTACAAGCCGCGCAAGTCGGACGACCAGCCGAGGTGAGCTCTTCGCCTCTTTTCTCTACTCACTCACTAATAAGCTTGCCTTGCGCAGCTGGTTCCTCGCCGAGACGTGAGTCGTCGTTGCAGTTCCAGTTTGTTCCTTCGCTAACGCGTTTTCGGTCGCAGGTTAAAATACCTCTTCCTCCTGTTCACGGACGAGGACCTCGTCCCGCTGGACAAGTGGGTGTTCAACACCGAGGCGCACCCGCTGCCCGTGTTTGAGTGGAGCCAGCGGGAGATTGAGGAGTTTGGGATCGAGGTGGTGTAGGCTGGCTGGGTGTATGTAGCGATAATGCACATAATGCGCATATGTATTACCAATGAATAGACTTGACTCTGGCAATCTAGAATTTTACTGACCATCGGCGTCGTGAGCGCGTGTATGAAAAGAAGGGAAAGCACTTGGAAAGCACACCGACTGTTGGCTGTGAATTGACATTGTATGTCGGATTTTCGGCCGAAGCAACGGAAGGTTGTTTTCGCTGGACTGCTTCTCCGACTCGGACCAAGTCTCGGACACCACCAAGTCGCTCAACTCGTCCCAACTGGTTTCACTGTTTCAATCCGCCTTGTTGCCACTTCCCTTGAAACATCACAGATACGGATCTGGATCTTGGGTGACTGACAACATCGACAACGTTAACGATCCGTGCCAGCCTATATCTAAGGTTGTGAGTGGGAAGTCAGTGCAAGAGACTAGCCTATACCCTGCGCTTACACTCAACGCGCGTGCTAGGTTCACCGGATTCACTGTAACGAAGCCCCAGAGTTTCGAAACTATCGCTTCCTTCCTTCACGTTGATTTGGATTGCGTTCCTCTTCCGGACGACGACACGGTTGCCCTTCTTTTTAGGCAATAACACATGTGTGTTGCTCTCATTTTTGACCTTTGAAAGTTGTCCCTGATGCTAATGTTCAATCAGACATTTCAAGTCTATGGCTTCGACCATTTCGGTCCTCGATCTTCCTCCCGAAATTACATCTGTCATTTTTCTCCATTGCGTTCTCGACGAGTGTGGTCCAGTGCGGCGGTCCGAAGAGTATGGCCCAGAGCGGCGGTTCCCCACCTTGTCAGAAGAATTGGCTCCGCTGCTCCTCGGGAGAATTTGCCGCCGATGGAGGAGTATAGCGTGGTCAACTCCCGAGCTCTGGACGATGGTCGAGGTGGACTGTCCCCTGTGTATTGACGACGTCGTTCCACACCTCGAGCGCTGGCTCCTTAGAGCCGGCTCCCTCCCCCTGACGCTCGATATCCACTACGACGCGCTTTCCCACACATCGTCCGACGCTCTTCTTCGGCTGTTGCAGCGCCATTCAGCGCGGTTCCAGGACCTTACCCTCAACATTACACCCCCTGATGACCTTTTCCGGAATGAGATGGTCGGGGCGCTTCCCGCTCTGAAGAAATTTGACCTAATCGGTGCAACGATCCAGTACTCTGGGGGGCTTCAGGACTGGGACGGTACGATCACAGCCTTCAAGGTCGCTCCGAAGCTCAGAGATGTGTGTTTTATGAACTTGTCCCCCTCGAAAATCGATCTTCCCTGGGGACAGCTCACCACCTTCCGAGCCGAGAGCATAACCGTGGCCGAATGCCTGCTGGTTTTATCCCTCGCACCCGGGCTCGTCACCTGTCGTTTCGACTCATTCCACGATGCCTCCGGCCCTGCCGCCGTACCGCCCCTCCTACACCTTAAATCCTTGATCCTTCAATCAGAGTTCAACTACTCGACGGATGTTCTTAAACACCTGACGACTCCTACGCTCGTACATCTCGACGCCGGAGAATTGGAACTCGATATTTGGTCCGCGTTCCTCACCCGATCCCAGTGTGTGCTCGACCGCCTCGCCTTCACAGACGACCCCGCCATGTATCGCCCCGTCACGTACCGGCAATACTTTGACGCTCTTCCCTCCTTGTCAGAGCTCAAAGTCCGGCAGGTGGGCCAGAGCTTCTACGAGCTCTTCCGTCTGCTCAAAGCCTGCCCGCTGTTCCTGCCCAACCTCAAATCGTTCACGGATGGCGTGGACCTGTATCGGCCTTGGCACAAAAACGGGGCGGAGCTCGCCCAGTTGGTCATCGAGATGTTGGAAGCGCGGCGCCGCGGTGCAGCCGATAATACTCGGTTGGAGAAATTCGACCTTCACGAGACCAGAGGGTTTGTGGGTTCTTCTCGACTCGCCGAGCGATTGCGGGTACTCGTTGACGGTGGGATGAAAATTCACATCGAGGGGTCTGAGTCGTGGGGGCGCTGAGTACGAACGCATCAGCGATGATGCAGCTATCCGCACCCACCACCGGTAGTTGTTTCCATCTTCTCTTTCATGCTGACTTATCGTAATCCAGCGCCCACCCCATTGCCACCCCCACCGGCGCGCATTCACCTTCCCCGTGACACCCGTGACACACAGCCGCGCCGACTCCCCGCCAGCCAATCCTCTCTTCGAGCCCGACCTTCACGAGCTCGCTCTCTTAGCCGCGGCTTCGTCATCCCCTTCCCCTTCCTCTTTCTCCTCGAACGACCACGACGAGTACCGCCCCTGCCCTCCGCGCTGCCGCTGCCCCTATCCGCCTCCACGCGCATCCTCTCACCCGTCCCCGCAGGCGCCCTCCCGGCGAAAGTTCTCCGCGAGCGACGATGTCCCTCGCCCGAAGCGGGGAGACTGGTACCACGACTACGTGAAGCGCGCCGAGAACGTTCAGCCTCTTCCGCCTCGTCTTCGTCCCCCCCCCCCCATCTCTCTTGTCTCTGGCTTCCTGCTTCCTCCTCAGCCGCATCTCCCCTTCGGCAGCAGGCGGCGGCGCAGGAGCGAAGAAACCAAAGCGGTGCCAAGCCCACCTCAGCATCGGCAAGATCACCTCGAGTCCCGGCAGTGGAAAGCCCTCTTGCCCACTCGCGAAGGAAAGGAAAGGAGGGGAGGGCGCGCGGAGATGCACATGTATATAGGCTTGGCGAAGAACCGTACTTCTGTCTCGCTCTTCCAACTCTTCCAACTCCGCGCCTCGTCTTCTTCCATCTCATGGAGCTGGCGCTGAAAGAGGAAACAATCCGCGCCGCAGCAGAGCGCGTCGTGATGCAGTCGGTCCAGCACATATGGCAACACTACCCAACTGCAGTATTACTACTTGTACTGTACATGAATCTACGCTCTAGATACGAGTCAATTCCAAAATAGAATAATAGTTAAATCAGGTCCGCGCCAGCTCGTCCCGCCTTGAATTACGACTAGTACACATACGATAATCGTGAATAAATTAAGTGACGCGCTACACAGGTCGGGGCGATATCCGGATATCGCCTGGCGCGGGGTGCGGGGAACGCAGCGCGCGCGTCGGGGTGCGCCCGCCCAGCGAGCGCGTGGGCGTATGTGTCTGCAGGGGACTGCGCCCAGGCGTGCGCAGCGCCGTGCGCTCATCCGCGTCCTCGTCCCAATCCTCATCCTCCTCCCGCAGACGCTGCAGCCCGACACTGTCTCTGTCTCCGCCCGCGGACAGAGGCTCGGTAAAGGCGTTGAAGAGTGTGGACGACTGCGCGCGGTAGAGCGAGTTGCGGCGCGCGTGCCCGCGCGGAGACGGCAGCCCCATACCCATGCTGATGCTGTCGCGCCGGACGCCGTGCCACCCATCAAGCGAGAGGCGGCCCTCCAGCAGCACCCCGCCCTGTGCTTCCTCAAGCGCCTGCGCGGACTCCTCGAGCATGGAGAGGTTGAGGATGTGCACGCCGAGGAAGGTGACGATGAAGCCGCAGAGGAGGGAGACGGTGTTGGTCGCGTCGGTGGTGTTAAAGCCTTCGAAGAGGATGAGGGACGCGACGATCGTGGCGCTGCAGAAGCCGACATAGTACATCGGGTTGACACTGCGTCCCAAAAAAGCTCGGAATCAGAAGACGAATTGGAAGAAGGAAAGGAGGGACGCACATATTCACGGAGAATATGTCGAGGGCCTTGTTGTAGTAGTTGAGCTGGATGAGGATGCAGCCGACGGAGATGAGGCCGAAGATGTAGGTGCTCGGGTAGATGAATTGGTTTTTGCCCGCAAAGGTGAGTTTGACCGCGACACCGAAGCCCTTGACGAACATGACGGAGACGGAGCCGACAATGGAGGCGATGGAGATGTACACGACAGGGTTCGTGCGGCCGTGTTTGGGGACAACCACGTACGCGAGTATCACGGCGAGGATGCACACGGTGAGGCAGTACAAGAGAAACCCTGTGCAAGGTCAGGCCAGTTTGTATTTTCCGTGCTCGCGATGCGTACCTGGCTTCAACGCGTATTCGAGGAAATCGACGATGGTTTCGATCTTCTTGTCGTCCGGGGCGTGAAGAACAATGATCACTGAGCCGATTAGACAAAGGGCACATCCTACTCGGCCGAGGTGGCCTAATCGTTCATTAAGCAGGAAGGATGCAAGTACCGCGCTGCAGAGCGGCATGAGTACAGGAAGAGCCGGTGGTAGCAGACATACCCTATGAGGACACTAAGAGCGCCAAGCGGGGTGACCAGAACTGGAGGAGCAAATGTATACGCTGCAAAATTGGCGACTATAATCCCAGCGGTCAGTCACCCTCCGCACATGCGAAACGTAGCGCTACCTTCGCCCAAAATCACTGCACAAACATGGAGAACTATTGAGCGAGCGCCGACACGCGCAGTACTTTGGGAAACGCACAGGTTGACATTCCCGCCCACCATACTGGATTCCGGAGATACGAAAGATTTTCGGAAGCAGAGGTACCATCTGCGGCGGCTGTGAGACCCTACAGACGGGTCAGCGTTGGGTAAAGGCAAGCGCCAGCTGGCGCGCCACCTTTTTGGTTATAACTGTGCTGGTCCCGATGGCGGCTGAGCTGGACACGGCCAGGGCGAGTCCGATATATTTGTCGTCAACCATGAAGATCGTAAGCCACCGCTAGATGGCCAGGGTGGAGGGAGAAGAGGGAAAAGTGAAAAAAGGCGTCAAGGCAGGTGCGGGAAGGCGCGACAAGCGGTGCACTGCCACGTCGATCCTAGGCCTCGCCTTCTCCCTTCGTGTTCTAAAAATGGCCATTGCAGAGAAATCGCGCAGTTGACCAGGATAATCAATAACCAGCAAGATAACCGCTCAGATTCTCGCTGGAATCTTGTAATTAGGTGAATGTTCAAGCTTCCCACCGACTCAGCCGTTCTACACCCTAATGCAAGATAATTTCGTTTGCTTGGACACTTTCACGACTTTAGGAGGTGTCTGTATGAGATCGGCCTCGATTGGAAATGGACCTTGGCCACACTCATGACGCCGATAACCCAGAGACCTCAAAAAAACAGCATTTTGTCTCCGAGAACGAGGCCAAATGAGTCGGAATACAGCCATTTCTTCTCTCCGTCGGCTACAGGCTATGATCCCAACTGGATGCCCTCTTGGTTGAGTCGTGCTGAACGAGAGGCAAACGAAGGTGAACTCTAGGTAATCGTGGCGAAAGGAGAAGACAGACATCGAATTTTCGGGGCAAGCTGCATTTCTTGTGCACCGCCAGTTGACTTTCCTCAGGATTCCATCGATGCCATTCGTATCGAGGATGGGAAGAAAGTCTGCGAACGAGTTCAAATTTACCTTTCGCACTTCAGAGCCGACCCGCGTAACCGGACGATCCCGGTCCTCCAAACTATATTTTTCACTCTCTTTATAAAATTACGTATGTCCTTTTTAAACTCCGCCTTTAATATATCAATCTGGTTGCACTATCTAGTTGCCCAACGATCACGACGTCCTCGTTGTCATGCCGTATGGCCGTCGATTCAACCACCCTGCGTTCCAACGCCGTGCAGAATTTGTGGATGCGATGCGTCAGTTTCTGGAGGTACGCAAACTGTCTCCTGTCCTTCCCTAAGTTTCACGTCGTTCGTATCAGGGCCTTGCATTCTTTCACAATCACAATATTTGCCACCAGTCCGTCCATGTTCTTTGTTTGTGATATCAGTCTTTGATTATACTCGCAGCGACTCATCATGGACGACTCCCGCGTCGTGCCCCTTGGATCCCATTTCTGCTTACCCAAACCCACACCGGAAACTCAAGAACTTTGGAATGGGAAAACCGCTTCTCCGTCGGCCGTCGGCTATTTCTACATCGACTTTGGACCGTCGATGCGCTTTCCAAAAGGCAGGGACACTGCCCCGGGCGACACAGCGAAAGCTTTCGAAACGATCCCCGAGCTTTCGGACACGGTGCCGTACAATCCATTCAAGGGCAACATCTTTCAGATTGGGCTGACGATGGCTAATGTGATCAAGGTATGTTTTCGTCCTCATTCGGTCTGGATTGTTCAATTCCGACCCGAATTTCACCATGAATACCACGCGCTCCGTGCTTTCTCCCTCGTCGCAAACCGCATGATGACCCCCGACCCGGCTCAATCAATCACTGGCGGAATTCAACCACATCGTCGCCCGCATCTCAGCGAAGAGATTGCGAGCACCAATCTTGTGTGGGATCATGGGGCGCTCACTTACTTTGCCAAGAACGTGGCGAGCGTTTTCCGCAAGGATTACCCTCCAACGCGGAGGTACGAGGGCTTTGGGGGCACAACGTACAAGGATATTTTCCTCCGCCGCTTCACTTGCGGCCTACCCGACTATTGATTTCCATACTATACTTACTTCTGCAATTTAATTCATCGTTGGGTACAACCGGTCTGAAATGTGGCTTAAGGATGCAGCATCTGTAAAAATGCGAGAGGCGGTGTAGATATCGGGGATTCATCCCGGATCTTGGCTCATGACACTTGCCCAGAACAGCCATGGTCAATTTTAGCTGCGCCTCGTTGCTTTACACCACCACCATCCAGTCCCCCGCCCACAGCCTCTACATCCCCCACACTCAATCAATGGCCGCGACTCCGCCTCGAGCTTCAGCAAGAGCCACTAAGGTTCTCGACTCGATCACTACAGTTCTCGGTTTTGCGAAGGCAGGAGTTACAGGAATAGGGGTTCCTGGTGTCGAGCCAGTCTTCAATGGTGTTTACGAGCTAGCACAGAGGATTTCGGTAAGGACCCTTTGTCTCGACGCCAAGTTTTGATGAGAATTATGTCTTTCAGTGATGAAAAGCAACAAGGAGGATCTGGCGGAACTGCAGAAGTCGCTAGATAATTTGGCTCCTATCGATATCTCGGGTGCAGATGGAGATTTCAAAGATCGACTAATGGCAATCTCATCGTGATTCAAAACCCTTGCAACCATGATTTCACAACTTACTATGAACCCCACAGAAAATTCAGAACCCGGGCAGACGAGTGTCAATTGCTCAGCAGCAAATCACGGCTCAATCGCCTGTTCAAAAGCCAGGAATATAAGGACAGAATCTCCGATATTCAGGATGGAGTTGCAGCCGATATCCGGGAGTTCATTGTGCGTAATCACAGCAGCTTTGTTGTAGGCCACATTTTAATCTTAATCCACTCAGTTCTCTGGGAACATTTCTATTGAAAAACTAGTGAGAGACAAAAGTATCTGAGTCTTGTCCTTTCAAGCAATGAAATTCTCATTGAATATTTAACAGCCGACAATGATGCCTCAGAAAAGCTCGAATGCAGTCCGGCACACTACAATGCTGACAATACACCTGACAAATGTATGGACGGCACACAGGTTGATATAATTGACAATATTGTCAGCCAACTGACAGCCCCTCTGAACTCAGGCCAGTGTGTGGTCATTGTCAGTGGCTCTGCAGGCTCCGGGAAATCAACTATAGCAAAGAGTGTTGCCACCATCCTGGCCGAAAAAGAAACAAAAAGGATTTTTGCAGCTTCATTCTTCTTTGCCCAGGGCATTAATGACTGCAATCATATAAAACCCCTCCAAATCCCACTTGCCCGGCAGCTGGCAGATCATGATGATTGTTTTCGTCGCCTTCTGATCAAGCTCATTGGTGAAGAGAAGAATAGTAGGATGATACTTGCTATGGCCCCACAAAATCAATTCCAGAAACTTGTTATTGAACTGCTTGGACAAATACAGCACACCCAAACTCCATGGGTCATCTGTCTTGATGCATTGGATGAATGTGGGACAGACAGGGGCCAGCTCTGCCTGTGGTGGGTCTTGGATAGCATGGCTCAAATCCCCCAGAATATTCGGTTCTTTTTGACTGGGAGGCCAAATATTCCACAGTACCTCCAGTCTGACAAATTGCAGTCCTTGGTGCATGTGATCACTCTTGATGACATTGATCCTGATCAAACCAGACAAGACATCCATTTCTATTTGGAAAGGTCAATCGATGGCAGTAGCAACACCTGGGCTGTGCAAGAATCTTGGATAGCCCACCCTGAAGATGTGCACCGCATAGCAAACCGTGCTGATGGCCTTTTGGTCTTTCTGCAACTGCTGTGCGTTATATTCACTCACGGGTACCGCAAGTGCACCCACAGAAGTCTGTTGACTTCCTCTTAGGAGGAGCTCAGCTCACTGATATCCATAGTCTTTACCACACTGTGGTTGAGGAAGCCATAAAGATTCCTGATCCAGAGGACCTCTGTGAGCAAGATTACTATAGCAACGTCAGAAGGATTCTCAGAACAATTGTTCTCCTCCTGAAACCTCAGTCACCACAGACTCAGTCTTTGGCTAAACTTTTGGGAATGGATGTGGGTGACCTCTGAAGAACACTGCACCCTCTCAGTGCTGTCATATACATCCGCTCTTCTGGAGGCACAATAAAGATATACCATCTGTCTTTCCAGGAGTTTATCACATCCACCATTCAGAACAGGCGGCATGATCTTCTTTGTGGAATGAACAATCCAGCAAGGAGAAATGGCTTCAGAGATCTTGCAAATCATGGAAACTGAACTCAAGCTCAACATCTGTGATTTGCCCACTTCCTACCTAAAAAATGTAGACATGCCAAACATCAAGCAGTCCATTCAAGCAAATATTCCAGAGCACCTTCAGTATGCATGTCAGTTTTGGGCAGACCATGTGACTGCCATCCCTTATGATCATAAACATAGACAAGCCACAGAAAGATTCCTACTCAACAAATTTCTTTTTTGGCTGGAAACACTGAGCTTGTTGGGAATAGTGGGGTCTGCTTACCAAACACTCTAAAAATTTATTTCATGGGCTCCAGGGGTAAGGAAAATTACTGGGTCATTTGAATTGTCAGAACTGATGATAAAGGTTTCAGCAATCATGAAGTGTTCAGTTTGCCCAAGATGGAAAAAAGATTCATAGCATTTTTTTCAGAGGCAGTCAAGCAAAGTGCTCCCCATATCTACCTATCAGCACTGGCCTTGGCACCAACACAATCTATGATTGCTCAAAGATTTCGGCCACAATTTTGGTGTTTACCATTGGTTGAAAAAGGACAATTGGTGGAATGGCCTGCCAATAGGGGAGTTCTAGACCATAGCAGGGGTGCCAATTGTGTTGCATTTTCACCTGATGGCAAGCATATTTTGTCTGGTTCCACCAACAGGACAGTGTGCCAGTGGGATGCTGAGAGTCTGGAGGCCATTTGTCAGCCATTTGCTGGCCATATTGACTCTATCATCTCTGTAGCATTCTCACCTGATAGCAAGTGGATTGTACCTGGCTCTGCCGACAGTACTGTGTGGCTTTAGGATGCTGAGACTGGGAAGGCCATTGGTTGACCATTTGCAGGGCACACTGACTGGGTCAACTCTGTGGCAGTCTCCTCTGATGGCAAGCAAATTGTGTCTGGCTCCAAAGACAGCACTGTGCAGCTTTGGGATTCTCAGACTGGGAAGGCCATTGGTCAGCCATTTGTGGGCCACACAGACTCAGTCAGATCTGTGGCATTCTCACTGATAGCAAGCAGATTGTGTCTAGCTCCAATGATGGCACCGTGTGGCTTTGGGATGCTGGGACTGGGGGGGCTGTTGGTCGGCCATTTGTAGGCCACACCGGCTCAGTTATTTCTGTGGAATTCTCACCGGATGGCAAGCATATTGCATCTGGCTCTGATGGCAGCACTGTGCGGCTTTGGGATGCCAGGACTGGGGAGGCTGTTGGCCAGCCATTTGCCGGCCACACTGACTCAGTCAGATCCATGACATTCTCACTTGATGGCACACAGATTGTGTCTGGCTCCGATGATGTCAATGTCAGCCTTTGTTCAGTAAATGTAAGTTCTAGCTCTAATCCACTAATACCCTAGTTCATATTAATCATCTCTGTGGACAATGCAACCCTGGTCCCTTCATCATGGCTGGATCTATTCTGGGTCCTCAAACCTACTTGCATGGATTCCCACTCACAATGGGATTGGACTGTGGACCCCATCCACTAAACTAGTTATTGGTACACAACAGACCAAGATTCAGTTTCACAACTGTGGCCATGGAGAGGAGTGGAAAAACTGTTACATATATCACTAGGGCATGGCATAATACTCATAATACTGAAAATTCATTATTATTGATCCTGTGTGTGATGTGCAACTCACTATCTGACTCTATACAATTTTTCAAGGATTTACAGTATTACCCAGAGAGATTGAAGTAGTTATGAATGGTTATGACTGTTACAAGTAACATATTATGGTGTATGATATATGATCAAGATACTTTTACCTACCACAAACCTTCACCCCACTTCAGTTGTCCTTGTTGACACTGAGACCAGTGACTATGAGTGGAAGGTGAACCAGCTATTGAATGACTACACAATCCTATACAAATACTTGTTGCCTGTTATCAAATGCTGCCACTCAACACACATTGATAAGCCACGTGATAAATCACCGAGGAAAGCCGCATATTTTGTGAATTCCTAGCACACGTGTGTTTTATTACAAGAGCTACTGTGAGCCTCAAACAGGTAGCTACTGTTGGAAGTACAAACATTGAGTCGGCTACAGCACACACCGGACGCCAGTCTGCTGTTGGTTGGAAACATTCTATTGGTCACTCAGCCATGCTGCGGTGACACTGCTCATTTAATTCTCGGTACTATACTTTTCCCTACTTGTTCATGTTTAATTCTACGGTCTCTGAGTAGGTATAAAAACCTGTACTTATTTTGTTTATAATTATCGAATTTACTTCTACAGTTCTTCTCCAATCAGTTGCATTCTCAACAGGTTATGGGCTCCGCCTAGAGTGTAGCACGAATATACATTCGCAAATATGAATATTCATCGAAGTGGGAGAAATGATATTCGCATTTGTACGAGTATTGATGGCAAATATTCGTGGATTAGTAAGCTGTATTCGCGAATACTCGTGAGTGGCAACTATTCACATTCAGCGAGTTTGAATACGTGTTAGTTGTGAGTTATTCATGAATAGCATGCATATAAAGTTCAATTTCAGCTACTGAACTACGAGCTGTTGTCTTCAACAACAATGACTTTAGATGATCCTTGTGCCTCGGCTGAAGCTGGTGCTTACCGCTTCTTTTTGCGTGTCCAACCCTCAGCAAGCTGGCTTTCGAACTCATCAACTGCAATGAGGTCCAGGTCACTTGCCCACTGGCCAAATATCACAGTGGAATGGGCAGATTTCTCAGACAGCTGGTTGCGGAGTTTCATTATTGTCCCAACTGAGAAGGAGGAAAGCTGTTCAGTGTCGACAGAGGTTGCTATAAAATGGAATCAGTATCAGAAACTCGGGATGCAAAACAGAAATGTATCATACCTGGGGCAGACACTGTCACTGTCAGCTGCATCATACTTTTCAACTTCCTTCTCCAAAATTTCCCATTCATCTGCCGTTCCCTGCACACGAATGGACTTCTTCACCCGAAGGAAGACACAAAGGAAGGCCTGGATATAGACCAAACTCAACTCACAGTCACGAAGAAGACATAGAAAGGAATACCTTCATAACTAGGTTCAGGATGTGTACGAAACATCAATGACTCTGGAATCTGCCAAGATACGGCTGGTTCTCTCTGATCTGAGGTTGCTCTATTCCACGGTGATTAACCCAGGATTACCCGACAAATATTCGCAAATATCAACTTCCCAGAAGCCTGATATTCGCATTCGCACGAATAGCACTGCCACCCCAATTCACGAATACGAATATTCGCAATTCGCGAATGGACAGGCACAAATATTTGTGATATTTGATACTCATGCTACACTCTAGCTCCGCCTGCCCGTAATTCACTCAATTCAACACACCTTCCCACGCCTTCACACTCCTACCAGTAAGAGGAGCATATTCGGAAGCTCACTGACATAAAGGGCACACTGGGGGAATACGGCACCACAATCAGTGAAGTGGAATTTGCCATTACCATTCTCACGTCCTTGCCAGACTCGTGGGACACTTGGGTTGGCGGTATTGACTTGGCCAGTATTAAAACATCGGACAATATTATTGCCCGCATTCTCCAACAGGCAAATCGCCCGAATGCCAAGCCAGACGCCGACGATACCGCTCTACCCGCTCACAGTGGTAACTCCAGCAGCAATCACCGTGACGGCGCATGCTTCCATTGTGGACGCCTCGGCCATCGAGTCGCCGACTGCAGTGACAAGCGGAGTGGAAAAACTTACGGAGAGCACCAGAAACAGCAGAACTACAACCGTTATCAGCGCAACAAAAAATCGCGCGGGCGTGGTAATCGTGGTGGATCATCCAAGGCTAATGTAGCCAAGGAACAGCACGAGGAGGATATTGTTTTCATGGCCACGGAGTGCCGCGGATTGACGAAGGATTCATGGTTACTGGATAGCGCGGCGAGTACCCACATCACCGATACATAACAAGGCTATCTTCTCCTCGTATACCCCGCTAGATGATCACAAAATTATCGGCATAGGTTCCAAACCAGCCGAGGGCTATGGATCAGCAAAACTTCGGTTCACCGTCGATTCCACTCTCCATCGCGTCCTTTATCTCCCCTCATCCCCGTACAATCTCATTTCCCTGGGAAAACTCCATCACGCCATCGCGCTGGCCTCCAGGTCGAATTTCCCCGAAACTCCATTGATGCGGTGATCACTACCAAAGGGGGAGCCAAATTAGCGCACTGCCGAAATATTGGCGACGTCTATGCATTCATACATCAGCGCATCTTGAGCTTGCAAGTTGCAAGTTATCTAAAAGCTTACGAGGACTGAGGAGATCTGAACCTGGTACAGCTACAGGTGCGATGTGTGTAGATAACATTGTTGAAGGTGCCCCCAATACCTTTACGAGACTGAAAACCGATGTACAAGCATTAGGCAAGCCCTTGGGTGGGACAGAGGGTGGTTTGGTAATGTTTTTTTTTTTGCTCGCCGAGATGCCCGAAATTTTCACCGGTTTAAACACGTTCGAACGCCGAACTGAACCTGAACCTACGTTCGGGTTCGAGGTTCAGGGGCTGCCCTGAACTGAACGCGGAGTTCAGGTTCGATGTTCAGAGCAAGAAGCCTTGAACCTGAACCGAACCGAACCTTAACATCACTAGCTCCAGTCTGGCGGTGACCCGAAGTGATTAATAACTTTGAACGCAACACCCGTGGTTTCCTGGTATTAGTCACTACCGTTACTTATCCGGGATAAGTACCGGTAACTAGTTATCCGACACTAGCTAGACTAGGAACAGCTGCATAGCCACTACAGCTGTTTCCGAAAAAGTGTACGGGTTTTGATCAAGTGGTGCTCCTCAATTGTTGCTTACGGTTGTTTGAGGCGGCGTCGCCTTATGCTCCACTTTTTGACACAATTGCTGTGCAACCGCTCCACCCAATAGCGCAACCCAATCCAACGCACACTCGGTTTCTGCTCAAATGATTGTATTAATTTGCCTGATGAGAGCCGCCCTACACTGCTTCCAGCTCGTGGAAAAACTGGGAGTTCAGCTAGGCTAATTAGTGGCAGCAAAGGCGTTTGGCAACGACACTGTGGAGCCGAAGCAGACACGACGTCAAACAACTGTAAGCAACAATCGAATAGCAACACTCGATCAAAAACCGTACACTTTTTCGGAAACAGCTGTATGCCGGGTACAGCTAAATAGAAATTAAACTCGGTTCAGTTCAGTTCAGCTCAGTCCATGCCCCTGTCATGCGACTCATGGCATGAATAGTGCGTGTGCACTGAACGCAAGACTGAACGCCTGATTTCTTGATTACATGTACATGGAGAAACGCGGGGCCGAATCAACGGAACGACCCTGCAACGACAATGATTTTGATATCTCCTCCTGAGCCCGCCACACGATCGGTTATTCTATTCTTATATACCTTATGGCGTTTCGCAGCCTGCCTGCGTTCTCGAGATCTTTTCCCCTACCCGACTCGAACGACGGAATCCTCTTGCTGTACTTGCATGGGTAAATATGACACAGATGTCGGTACGTGCCAAACCCTCTGCATGCTTTCTCCACCAATCAATGTGCAGGCCCTATCCTCCTTGGTATCTTTCGTATGTCCTCTTTCAATCTTCCGCGTCGTTGGACCGACCTTATTTTCATGAAAGTGAACACATATCTATACGGTGCGCTCAAAGTCATGCGAAGCTTCGTGTTTGGTACTGAATCGCCAGCTGCATTGACCTGAAGGCCTCGTCACGAATCAGTATATGAATTATGTGAACCACAGTGAGTTGACTCTCCGGTCTCCCTACTACGACGCTGGCCGTGACGTACTATCCAGGATTCAACGACCCCGCGTGGATCAGGTACGCTCTGGTCTTTGAACTGTGCGAAATTAATCCTCAATCCACTGGCAGGGCGATTGTGATCATACTCTTCGTTTTGGACACGACGCATAGTGCTGCGTACATCTTTCCCTTTCCAGCTTTTCAACTTCTTGAACCATTTGGCAGAGGCATCTATGCAGCATGGGACTTGTGGTATGTTTATTTTTCGAATGGGATCCGGCAGCTCTGCAATACAACATACAGTGTCACGAACTTCAACAACCCAAATATTCTCGGCAGTGAGTCTCTCTTTTGGTGTGCGTGCCAGTGGGCCATTGGCTTAATTTATACCAGCGGTGGACTGGGCGATGCCTTTCACAACCATCGCTATGGCCACTTCTGGCGTATTTACTCAAGCATTTCTCATCCATAGGTAAGTGATATTCGGGCTCCCAATTTTGTCCCGAATTTTCGCGCTGATTTCATTTCAAGAGTGTTCAAGCTTACCAAAAACAAATGGCTTGTCGTCTTCCTGGCCACATTGAGCATCGGAGGCTACGTATGCGCATGGATTGGCGCTGTAAAAGGTGGCAATATGAAAGAGTAAGCCAGCTCTGTTCGTAGGGTTTGCTCGTCTCGTCTGACTCGAAGCTTACACCAGGGTTGGAAAGTTGAGCCAAATACTCCCCCTGGTTATCGGTAACCGACCTTCCTTTTCGATTCCGTTTTGAGTTGACGCCTGCGTTCCTCAGGCTGTCTGGCTCTTTTTTGTGTCGTTGATTTGCTCATAACGGGTGGGTCATCTTTCATCGGTTGGATGCACGGTCCTTGACGAATACCCACGACAGCCATCCTCATTTTCGTTCTTGTGCACTCCAAAACAGGCTTCCGCCACACCGATACAATAATCAACCGACTAATTCGCGGGGCAATCCAAACCGGGCTGTTCGCCGCTATGTTCGCTCTGAGTGATCTGTTTTGTTTCATCTTTGCTCCGCACACGAGCTTTGATATGATGTTTGCGTATCCCCTTGGACGCATATATACCAACGTTTGTTGCGACGTCCGTGTACCCTCAAAGACTAACTGACTGACGCGTTTTTGGACACAGTCCCTGCTCGACACACTGAACGCGCGTATGGTGTTCTACCGGATGGATCAGCAGAGCTCATTTCGCGGAATAGGGGTGCGTCTTATCCCCGTACATATTCATATCTCGACTCGCGAGAGTGTTGCTAACCGAAGACTGTGTGCAGGGACGGCAGGCAAGCTCGTTCCACATGCAGACGTACATTCACCCGACGTGTTTTGACATCCCGCCTGACATGCTTCACAACGAGTGCGTTGCGGGGGCTCTGCGGACGGTGGAGAGTCCGCGGCTAGACGATAAATCAAATGGGGAGCTCCCCGGACGAACCTCTACTACTGCATGATTCCTCAGGGGTCGGGTTGAATAGTAGATCTGTATATTAAAGACTTTGTATTAATGTAATGTGTACCCCTCACACCAGATGGAGGAACGAACGCGAACGAAGCGGGAGTACGAGGATCAGCGAATGTCGTGAGACCAGTTCCTGGGTAGTCTTCCGTGGACGGACACTATAAAGGTTGAACCTCGTACCTCGATAGTTTGTAGTTCCTTGGCGGTAATGCGGCGGCAGGGTGGTGAGCAGGAGGATTAGTAGACAGCTAGCATGACTGGGGTGCCCGTCCTGATGTGGGTACCATGGCCATTCAGTGTCAAGGACAGGGGGCTTTGAAGGAGGAGGTCAAGAATCGTGTTGTTAGAGCACTTCAGTAGGCAATGCAGAAGTTTGCCATACTCTGACTCGAGGCCCGATTCGACCTGACCATGCATTTCTCATGACAGGACTCATCCCTGTACGATTCAACTTTAATTGAGTCTCGGCCTTATTATTCGCAAAGTCTGAGATTCCAGAGTAGCGGGTGGAACATCAAGGTGCGTTCGCTGTGCAGAATGCCGCATGCGTCATCTTCGCCGGTTGGGGCCTTGTGATTCGAGATAAAGCTGATGGACCTAAGCTCGAGACAAGTCGGGTGCGCAAACGTGAAGAAGGAACTGATATATTCAAATTCAAATTAATACTACATCCAGGCGCGCTCATACTTTTGGTTGAGTACGTATATCTTTCCCTCTGGAAGCGACGCGCTAAAGCTGAAAATGAGTCGGGTCTTGACAGAGTGAATGAGGACGAATTTACTTGGTCTCTCGCTGCTATTCTATACAGCTGTTAACTCGGGCTTGATGGCTGGCGGATTTGATGCTGGTAGACGAGTGCGGAAAGCTGGGCGGGTATAAGCGAGGTGCGCACACACCTCTACAGTGCGAGCCGACGAGCCGCAACGCACACAACAAGCGCCCGGCATCACTGACACAAGACGGGGCGGGATCGTGCATGCACACGCGTTATTTAGTGAGCTGGGTGCACGCTGCGGGAGATGGGTGGGCGAATAGGGAGCAAAGTACGTACCTCGTTACGCCGTGGCGAGCGGCGGGGAGAGTGCACGGGGATGCCGCACGAGCGAGACCCATTCCAGATCTAGCCTGCGCGGTGCGGGCGGCGGCGATGCGCGGCGCTCAGCATCAGGCGGCGCTGATAGAGCGGTAGGTCGCGATGGGACGGGCGTACGGAGTACTGAGTGTCGGCGCGCGTGAAGTCGTGAACGCAGAGGAGATATGCCGATGCGACTTATCAGCCTTTGGCCTTGCATCGACGCGGTGCCGCGGCCCGCGGTGCACGACGCACAGAGCGTCCGCGGGGCGGGCGGGACGAATCCACGGCGGTTATTTGTGCGGCGTCGAAGCCGTGTGTGCGTGCGGATGGCGAATTGAGGCCCGGGGCGCGGCAAAGGCGAAGGTGTGGGGGGATGAGACCCGAGGCGACGCAGCGGCGGCGAAAGCGGGCGGGCGGGCGCGTGTGTGGGGGGTGCTAGGGAGCAGGGCCATGATTTGAGTGTGAGCATTGGGACGCAGTACACGCACCTTCGAACCTCGGTACCTCTCTCGTCGTAGCACGCTGCCTCCTTCCAGCAGGCTCTGCAGTCCCGGCCCCACGCCGCCCCTGTCTCCGCCCGCAGACAGCGGCTCAGCGCCGCCGAAGGGGTTGACGCGCGGTAGAGCGAGTTGCGGCGACCGTGCCCGCATGCCGACGCCCATCGTCGAGGGCCTTGTTGTAGTAGTTGAGGTAGATGAGGATGCACCCGACGGAGACGAGGCCGAAGATGTAGGTGCGCGGGTAGATGAACTGGTTTTTGCCGGCGAAGGTGAGTTTCCCCGCGAGGCTGAAGCCCTTGACGAACATGAGGGAGACGGAGCCGACGATGGAGGTGATGGAGATGTACATGACGGGGTTCGTGCAGCTGTGTTTGGGACGACGACGTACGCAAGTACCACGGCGAGGATGCACACGGTCAGATTATTCAAGAGGAACGCTGTGCGCACGGCCAGGTCAGTTTATATTTTGAGCGTGACACGCACCGGGCTTTAACGCGTATTCGAGGAAATCGACGATGGTTTCGATCGTCCGGGGCGTGCAGGACGATGATCACCGAGCCGATTAGGCAGACGGCGCATCCTACTCGGCCGAGGTGGCCTAATCGTTCGTTGAGCAGGAAGTATGCAAGTATCGCTCTGCAGGGCAGCGTGAATACACGGAAGAGCGGCCGCCGATGGTGAGACACACCCTGCGAGGACACTAAGGGCGCCAAGCGGGGTGACCAGAACTGGAGGAGCAAATGTATACGCTGCAAAATTGGCGACTACTTACAGGCGGTCAGACACCTTCTGTGGACGCGAAAGATAGCCCACCTTCGCCCAGAATCACTGCAAGAACACGATTAATGATTGAGCGAGCGGGGAGATGGAAACGCACAAGTCGACATTCCCGCCCACCATACTGGATTCCGGAGATACGAAAGATTTTCAGTGCAGCGGCTGTCAGACCGTACAGACAGGTCAGCGCGTAAAAGCGAGCGCCACCTTTTTGGTGCTGGTACACTGCCACGTCGATCCTTCATGTTCTAAAAATGTTCAACCCAATCGCGCAGTTGACCAAGATAATCGTATTGCAGTAAGAACCAGCAAGGCATTAACCTCAGATGCAGCGCCAGGCGTTCAGATTCTCACTGGAATGACACGGAAGCTCGGCCCGGCGATCGCGGCTCATGACACTTGCCGAGAACAGCCCTCGCCGCTTCCACACCACCACCATCCAGGTCCCTACCCACAGCCTCTACACCTCTGCACTTGATCGATGGCCGCGACTCCGTCTGCGGCTTCAGCAAAGGCCACCAAAGTTCTCGAGTCGATCACTACAGTTCTCGGTTTTGCGAGGGCAGGAGTTACAGGAATAGGGATTCCTGGTGTCGAGCCAGTCTTCAATGGTGTTTATGAGCTAGCACAGAGTCTTTCGGTAAGGACCCTCTGTCTCGATGCCAAACTTTGATGAGAATTATGTCTTTCAGATGATGAAAAGCAACAAGGAAGATCTGGCGGCACTGCAGAAGTCGCTGAATAATTTGGCTGTTATTGATATCTCGGGTGCAGATGGAGGATTTAAAGATCGACTAATGGCAATCTTACTGTGATTCGAAACCCTTGCAACCATGATTTCGCAGCTTACCATGAATCACACAGAAAATTCAGAACCCGGGCAGAGGAGTGTCAATTGCTCAGCAACAAATCACGGCTCAATCGCCTGTTCAAAAGCCAGGAATACAAAGACAGAATCTCTGATATTCAGGATGGAGTTGCGGCCGATATCCGGGAGTTCACTGTGCGTAATCACAGCAGCTTTGGTTGTAGGCCACATTTTAATCTTAATCTGCTCAGTTCTCTGGGAACATTTCTATCGAGAAACTAGTGAGGGACATTTCCTTGAGAGGTATCTGAGTCTTCTTATCCTTCTGAACAACGAAATTCTCATTGAATATTTAACAGCCGAAAATGATGTCTTGGAAAAGCTTGAATGCAGTCCGGCACACTACAATGCTGACAATACACCCGACGAATGCATGGATGGCACACGGGTTGATATAATTGACAACATTGTGAGCCGACTGACAGCCCCTTTGAATTCAGGCCAGCGTGTAGTTATCCTCAGTGGCTCTGCAGGGTCTGGGAAATCAACCATAGCAAAGAGTGTTGCCACCATCCTGGCTGAAAAAGAAACAAAAACAATTCTTGCAGCTTCATTCTTCTTTGCCCGGGGCATTAATGACCGCAATCATATAAAACCCCTCCCAATCACACTTGCCCGGCAGCTGGCAGATCATGATGATTGCTTTCGCCGCCTTCTGATCAAGCTCATTGGTGAAGAGAAGAATTGTAGGATGATACTTACTATGGCCCCACAAAAACAATTCCAGAAACTTGTTGTTGAACTGCTTGGACAAATACAGCACACCCAAACTCCATGGGTCATCTGTCTTGATGCATTGGATGAATGTGGGACAGACAGGGGCCAGCTCTGCCTGCGGTGGGTCTTGGATAGCATGGCTCAAATCCCCCAGAATATTCGGTTCTTTTTGACTGGGAGGCCAAATATTCCACAGTACCTCCAGTCTGACAAATTGCAGTCCTCAGTGCATGTGATCACTCTTGATGACATTGATCCTGATCAAACCAGACAAGACATCCATTTCTATTTGGAAAGGTCATTGGATGGCAGTAGCAACACCTGGGCTGTGCAAGAATCTTGGATAGCCCACCCTGAAGATGTGGACCACATAGCAAACTGTGCTGATGGCCTTTTTGTCTTTGCTGCAACTGCTGTCTGTTATATTTGCTCACTGGTACCACAAGTGCACCCACAGAAGTCTGTTGACTTCCTCTTAGGAGGAGCTCGTCTTACTGATATCCATAGTCTTTACTACACGGTTATTGGAGAAGCCATAAAGATTCCTGATCAAGAGGACCTCCGTGAGCAAGATTACTACAACAATGTCAGAAGGATTCTTAGAACAATTGTTCTCCTCCTGAAACCTCAGTCACCACAGTCTTTGGCTAAACTTGTGGGAATGGATGTGGGTGATCTTAGAAGAACACTGCACCCTCTCAGTGCTGTCATCTACATCCCCTCTTCTGGAGGTACAATAAAGATATACCATCTGTCTTTCCGGGAGTTTATCACATCTGCCATTCAGAACAGGCGCCCTGACCTTCTTTGCGGAACCAAAACCCAGCAAGGAGAAATGGCTTCAGAGATTTTGCAAGTCATGGAAACTGAACTCAAGTTCAATATCTGTGATTTGCCAACCTCCTACCTAAAAAATGTGGACATGCCAAACATCAAGCAGTCCATTCAAGCAAATATTCCAGAGCACCTTCAGTATGCATGCCAGTTTTGGGCAGACCATGTGACTGCCATCCCCTATAATCACAAACATGGCCAAGCCACAGAAATATTCCTTCTGAACAAATTCCTTTTTTGGCTGGAAACACTGAGCTTATTGGGAATAGTGGGATCTGCATACCAAACACTCTCAAAATTCATTTCATGGGCTCCAGGGGTAATGAAATTTACTGTGTTATTTGAAATGTCAGAACTGATGATAAAGGTTTCAGGAATCACTGAGCGTCCAGTTTGCCCAAGATGGAAAAAGATTCATGGTGTTTTTTTCAGAGGCAATCAAGCAAAGTGCTCCCCATATCTACCTATCAGCATTGGCCTTGGCACCAACACAATCTACAATTGCTCAAAGATTTTGGCCACAATTCCAGTTTTTACCAATGGTTGAAAAAGGACAATTGGTGCGATGGCCTGCCAATATGGGAGTTCTGGACCACAGCAGCAGTGCCAATTGTGTTGCATTTTCACCTGATGGCAAGCAGATTGTGTCTGGCTTCACTGATGGGACAGTGCATATGTGGGATGCCGAGAGTCTGGAAGAGGTTGGTCAGCCATTTGCAGGTCATACTGACCAAGTCAGATCTGTGGCATTCTCCCCTGATGGCAAGCAGATTGTCACTGGGTCCGATGACAGCACTGTGCGGCTTTGGAATGTTGAGACTGGAGAAGCTGTTGGCCAGCCATTTGTGGGCCACACTGCCCCAGTCAGATCCATAGCATTCTTACCTGATGGCAAGCAGATTGCATCTGGCTCTGCTGACAGCACTGTGTGGCTTTGGGATGTTGAGACTGGGAAAGCTGTTGGTCAGCCATTTGCAGGTCACACCGCCTCAGTCAGATCTGTAGTATTCTCACCTGATGGCAAGTGGATTGTGTCTGGCTCCAATGACAGCACTGTGCGGCTTTGGGATGCCAAGAATGGGGAGGCTATTGGTCAGCCATTTGCAGGTCACACCACCTCAGTCAGATCTGTGGCATTCTCACCTCATGGTAAACAGATTGTGTCTGGCTCCAGCGACAACACCCTGCAGCTTTGGGATGCTGAGACTGGGGAGGCTGTTGGTCAGCCATTTGCAGGCCACAGCGGCAGTGCCAATTGTGTTGCATTTTCACCTGATGGCAAGCAGATTGTGTCTGGCTTCACTGATGGGACAGTGCGTCTGTGGGATGCTGAGAGTCTGGAAAAGGTTGGTCAGCTATTTGCAGGTCACACTGACCGGGTCAGATCTGTGGCATTCTCCCCTGATGGCAAGCAGATTCTCTCTGGGTCTGATGATAGTACTGTACGGCTTTGGGATGCTGAGACTGGAGAGGCTGTTGGTCAGCCATGGCCATTTGCAGGTCACACTAACTGGGTCAAATCTGTGGCATTCTCACCTGATAGCAAGCCAATTGTGTCTGGCTCTGATCACAGTACTGTGCAGCTTTGGGATGCTGAGGCTGGGGAGGCTGTTGGCCAGCCATTTGCAGGCCACACTCGCTGGGTCAGCTCTGTGGCATTCTCCCCAGATGGCAAACAGATTGTGTCCAGCTCTGATGACAGCACTGTGCGGCTTTGGGATGCCGAAACTGGGGAGGCTGTTGGTCAGCCATTTGTGTGTCATACTGCCTTGGTCAGATCTGTGGCATTCTCACCCGATGGCAAGCAGATTGTGTCTGGCTCCACTGATGGGTCAGTGCATCTGTGGGATGCTGAGAGTCTAGAAGAGGTTGGTCAGCCATTTGCAGGTCACACCAACTGGGTCAGATCTGTGGCATTCTCCCCTGATGGCAAGCAGATTGTCACTGGGTCCGATGACAGCACTGTGCAACTTTGGGATGTTGAGACTGGGAAAGCTGTTGGCCAGCCATTTGTGGGCCACACTGCCCCAGTCAGATCCATAGCATTCTCACCTGATGGCAAGCAGATTGTGTCCAGCTCTGCTGACACCACAGTGCGGCTGTGATGCCAAGAGTGGGGAGGCTGTTGGTCAGCCATTTTCAGGTCACACTGCCTCAGTCAGATCTGTGGCATTCTCACCTGATGGCAAGCAGATTGTGTCTGGTTCCAATGACAGTACTGTGCGGCTTTGGGATGCCAAGACTGGGGAACCTGTTGGCCAGCCATTTGCAGGCCATACTGCTCCAGTCAGATCCATGGCATTCTCACTTGATGGCAAGCAAATTGTGTCTGGCTCTGCTGACAGCACTGTGCAGCTTTGGGATGCTGAGACTGGGGAGGCTGTTGGTCAGCCATTTTCAGGTCACACTGCCTGGGTTAACTCTGTGGCATTCTCCCCTGATGGCAATCAGATTGTGTCTGGCTCTGCTGACAGCACTGTGCGGCTTTGGGATACCAAAACTGGGGAGGCCGTTGGTCAGCCATTTGCAGGCCACACTGACTCAGTCAGATCCATGGCATTCTCCCCTGATGGCAAGCAGATTGTGTCTGGCTCCAATAATTACACTGTGTGCCTTTGTTCAGAGAATGTAAGTTCTAGCTCCAATCCACCAATACCCTAGTTCACATCATTCATTTTTGTAGGCAATGCAACCCTGGTCCTTTCATCATGGCTGGATCTATTCTGGGTCTTCAAACCTCCTTGTATGGATTCCCACTTACAATAGGATTGGATTGTGGACACCATCCACCAAACTAGTTATTGGTGCACAACAGACCAAGATTCAGTTTCACAACTGTGGCCATGGAGAGGAGTGGAAGAACTGTTACATACATCACTAGGGCATAATACTGAAAACAAATAATTGTTGTTTCTGTGTTATTCTTGATTCAAGCATGCAACTGTACTGGGGCAGCATGGAACTCAAATAAATTGTGGCTGGAATCATTTAAAATACAACCCAAAGGCTCATAACAAGACAACCACCTCAAGACATTTACTGCTACTTGCAGAACTCAGGGTGTGCATCAATTTTTTTTTTTTGATTTTGATCACTTTTAGTATAACAGCTGTAACTCATTCAATTCTCACTTAATTCAGATACTTTCCATATCATTGAAACCGTATTAAAAATCCGCAGGTGCCTGTGTTTTCAGAAGTGCAACACACTGCGAGAATTACCACATTTGGAAATTTGTACCATTTTGCGTATAACACTCGCTGTTGATGCAGAAGAGTTGGGAGGGTTCTCATATTTTGTAAAGAGGATCTATACTTATATCCCAAGGTGCAGGGGTAGTTCAAATTGCAATATATAGGTCTTGGCATGCTTAATAGACACGAATAAAACTGGCTAATATCTGACAGCTCAGTGTGGCTGAGGATCTTGGGGGAACACACATACAGCCATTCCTGTGTTTTAGCATATATATAAAGATGTTTGGTAAAAGATATTACAGGCTGAAGTGTCCTTCTTCACTCAAAGGAAGTGTTGTATGCAAGATTAATGCATAGTAAATGAAGGGGTATATGAATGTAGAGGGGCGATCGGGAACCCGAGGGTCGGGGAACCGATCAAAACCGTTAGGGATCCTAAAACAGTATCTTGGTTCGATTGATCAGATAGTTGATCTGATCAATGATCAGGTTGTTTGGGTTGTTCGGGTTCTGGAAGTAAAATGAAAAGACAATTCATGACATGGTGAAGCACCTACCGCCGAGGGCATCCACACTGTGCTTCTTCTCCATGTGTTGTCTCCTTTCCCTGTGTTTGTTGATTCCCTTCTCGTTGTCTCCGATCTCGACCCACCTACATCACGGCCTGGCTTGATGTGAAACAGCAGATGCCCAAGTCGTCCTCACTCACTGTGCTCGTTGTCACAAGTGTGAAGCTGAATGGGAATAAGACGAAGCAGCAAGAGCACTGCAACAATCTGATGTGCAAGTTGCCCAGGGAGCACAGTTTCCCATACTGCGTCGCTCCTGGGGGGGGATGGCGGGAAAGTCAGTTGAGGAGGCCATGTCGAAGAAGCATGCAGATGGCGGCAGGGCAGGTAGACTTATGAAGGTTGGACATGACAAGGACAGGTACACGTGTGTCACCATTGAAGGCACCAAATTCTGCCTTGTGCTTCCTGCTCCTGTCCCTCAACTGACTGCCCAATTTGCTCACATCAACGAGCACACCACTCTCTGCACAGACGGCTTCATGGATGCCATGTACGACCTCAAAACTTTTCATGTTGAGGATGACCTCCATGTCTCGCTTGACTGGAGCAACTTCACCACCAACACTGCATTATCTGGTGACTACAAGCTTTATGTAGACACAGGCGCCAACATGGATATCTCCCCTTGCTGCGAGGATTTTGTCACTTTTACACCTATATCACCTTGCGCTGTCAAAAGTTTCCAGGGCAGCTCTATCAATGCTATCAGCACTGGCACCATTATCACCAACAAGTTCATCATGCGCTGTGCCCCCTTTGTACCCAATGCATCTATCCATTTAATGTCCGTGTCTCACCTCTGCCGTGACAACTCATACACTTGCCATTTCGATGCAATGACCGCCTGGATCACAGATGCCCCCAGCAATGTCATCTGCACTGGATCTTTGCAGCCCACCTGCGGCCTCTACAAACTCCACTGCTCCCCATCTTCCAACCCTGTCTTCAGCCCTCCTATTGCTGCATCCACTGTCTCCATTGACCGTCTCCATCACTGCCTCAGTCATGCGCATCACCAAGCCGTTGCGGACTTCTTCCAGCACCAATTGGTTGACAGTATGGAATTAGACCCCTCCTCCAAAGCAACCCCTTGTGACACTTGCCTTTGCCGTAAACAGGTTGCTGCCATGATACCCAAACTGCGTGAGGGAGACAAGTCTAAGGAGGCATTGGAGCTGGTTTTCGTGGATTTGTATGGGGCATTTGACACCCGGTTGCACAGTGGGAATAACTACATCCTGGATATCATAGATGATGCAATGATGGCTAGCTATAGCATTCTGATCGCAGACAAGGTGTGTGTGCTTGATGCTCTCATCGCATGGCAGTTGGTCATTGAGACACATACAGGCAAGCGGGTGAAAGCTTACAACATCAACAACAGCAAGCTCAAGTCTCACAAATTCACTGTGTTCTGCACTGCTCAGGGGATCACTGTTCATTATACATCACCCGAGATGTCTGCCCAGAATGGCAAGGTTGAGTGATTCCACCTCACCATCGTCAACAAAGCTCACACCATGATGCTTTCATGTGATGCACCACTTTATTTGTGGGACAAGTTCATCATTACAGCTGCATATTTGCACGCTCGCTGTCCTTCTAAGTCGCAAGGGAGATGCACACCGTTCAAGGCAATGGAGAGCACAAAGCCAAATATTGCCCATCTGCATGAGATTGGCTGTTGGGTATTTGTCCTCGTTTGCAGGCACAACCCTAAGCTTCACATGTGGTCTGTTAAGTGTGTCCTCATTAGCTATGCCCCACAGGCGAAGGTGTATCATTGTTGGCAGCAGTCTACTGGAAAAGTTTTCAATTCAATCGATGCACGCTTCATCAAGTTGAATGACACAGTCTGGGTGAAGCTGAAGAAGGATTTGCTGGCAACTCATCCCTCTGAACCTTCCCTGCCTGTCTCTGATGGTGTCCCCAACAACCAGTCATCCGGCGACCCACCTCTAACGACCTCTGCCCCTCCTTCCCCAGACATTATTACTATCCCTGCCCCTCTCCCTACTCCTGTTCACATCCCCAATCCCTCTGTGCCTCTTGTCTGCCATTCTGATTGTCCGCATTGCATTCCCAAACGACTGGATGTATTGGCTGCCGAGACCGAAATGCTCGAGGACCGGGGTGAGCAGGGCATACTGGATGACTGGACTAATACCACTGCCTCTACCCCCAAGGACAATGACGCTGAGAAGGCTGTGATGCTCATGCAGTTGAACACTTGTGTGACAACCCAATCAACATTGAGTAGTTGGATAACCTGCAGAACTACACTGAGGCTATGGCTGTGACTGATGCTGACCACTGGATTTCTGGGACCCACGAGGAGCTCAGTGCACTGCACAACAAGCGGGTATACGAACTCATTCACCACTCGGACATCCCGCCAGGAAAAACCATCCTTGACCTCAAACCGGTGTACCACTGCAAACACAACATGGCCAGGAGGTTGTATGCAACAAGGTGTGCTACTGTGTTGTCAGCTGTCAGCAGGTCTACGGTCACGACTACACAGTCACCATGTCACCCACTGCCTGCCTCGAGTTGTTCCGTGCCGTCCTCCACATTGCCGCTTCACGTAGGTGGGACATCCAGCAGATCAATATCAAGACAGCATTTTTGAACACACCGCTACCTGACAATGAAATCCAGTATGCCTGGCAGCCAAAGCATTTCGAGGAGGAAGGAAAGGAGTTGTGGGTGTGGAAACTGGTGAAGAGCCTGTACAGTTTGAAGCAGGCGGGGCAGATATAGAATCGGGAGATGGATGAGTCAATGGTAGAGTGGGGGTTCTGGTGCTTGCTGTATGAGTGGTGCATGTACGTGCAAGTTGAGAACAGTGTCACCAACCTGGTCACTATCCACATCGACAATATGGTGGCTGCAGCATCCACTCGTGCTGCTAACGAGTTGTTCAAGACTCTGCTCCACTCCAAATGGGACATTTCCAATCTAGGGAACATTCAGTTCTGTCTGGGTATTGGAATTGTATGCAACCCAGAAAGACATACCATCACACTCTCCCAGACCGTGCTAATTAGAGAGGTTGCGGTGACCCACCGGGGTCCACCCAGTGGCTCTGACAGCATGCAGTGTGGAGTGGCTACCATATTTGGTGGCTGATCTGGTGACTGCTTGGGTGTCCTCAATATGTTTCCTTAAGCTATCTTGGAGGCTTGAATGCAATCCACTAGTCTGCTAAGGTCATTTCTTTGGCATTGGGTGAATATATCAATGATTCAAGTATCTACAGCCGGCACTTTTGCTCTTGTAGATCACGCCTGCACAGGCATGGGTCTGCATGGGTGTGAAGTAGATGGATGCAAAGAAAAACAAGTGTTTTGACATTATATATTCAGCCACCACCAAATGTGTTGGCCACTCCCCACCACATGCCATCAGAGCCACTGGGTGGCTCCTGGTGGCTCTGGTGGCTCACCGCAACCTCTCTATTGACAGCCTAGTCATGCAGTTCCATCAAACCAATGCCCACCCTGCCACGACACCCATGGAAGCTGGTTTGCACCTCCATCGCCCATCCTCAGACGTCCCCACCCTATCCCAACTCAATGTCAACCACCTCGCACAAACACCTTACCGTTCCCTTGTATACAGCATAATGTATGTTGCCGTTGGCACTCACCCAGACATCACCTTTGCGGTCGGTTACCTCACAGGATTCTTGAACTGTTATGACTTCAACCATTGGCACACCACAGTCTGCGTTCTCCAATACCTCAAGGGCACATATACACTTGGTCTGGTCCTGTGTGGCGCCACCGATATAGCGTTGAAGGGCTATAGTGATTCCGATTTTGTAAACGACTTGGCAAAGAGGAAGTCCATGATGGGCTATACTTTCTCGCTCGGTTTGGGTGTGATCTTATGGGTGTCATTGAGGCAAAAGGTGATGATTGTAGAAGAAATGCTTAGAGGGGATGTTTTGCAGAAGAACTGAGTTAATTCAGTAAAATACTACGGCTTAAATACAAGTGAGAGAGCATAGCTATGAGTCCCTATGATGAGAAAAAATAAGAATCTTACTACTTAATGGAGACAAGTAAACACGAGAAGTAAACACAGTGAAAATCAGTGCGCAAGAGTCTGTACGAGTTGTAGGAGTAAATAGGAGGTAGTCCATATATGAGGAACTGTCGTGCACTAGCGCAACAGGTGGGTCCAACTGAGTCCAACTATTAAGTTGAACTCGGGGTTCTTGGGTTTGTAATCCAACACTCCCCTTCAAACCGAATGAAGCCGGAGGGCTGCAGCGAAGTGTTTGGCCTTCACACTGGGAAGGGCTTTAGTGAGGGTGTCGGTGACCATATCCTGCATTGGGCAGTAGACAAGTCAAATGGTGCTGTTGTCGATGGCATGGCAAATAAAATGATAGTGTATTTTGATATGCTTCGTGCGAGTGTGGAATTGGCCCATGTCAGAATAGGCGAGAGCAATGGCCGACTGGTTGTTGCCATACAAGGTGATGGGGTGCTCGAGCGTGCTGAACAACTCAGCAATAAGTTGGCAGAGCCAAACAGCCTCCTTTGCAGCATGGGTCATTGCGACGTATTTGGCCTCAGCCGTGAAGAGGGAAACAATTTCCTGCTTCTTGGAACTCCACGAAATAGCACCACCGTCAATAATGAAAGCGTATCCTGAGATCGCTTGCTTATTTTCCTCAGACATCCCATCCGAGTCCAAATAGCCCTCCAATCCTTTCCTCCCCAAGCCATACATGAGCCGCCAATGCTTCCTGCCTTGAAGGTAGCAGAACACATGCTTGTCAGCCTCCCAATGAGCCGGTCCCGGATTTTCGAGGAAATTTGACAGAACTCCCATGGGATAGGTGATGTCCGGACATGTCACAATAGCTGCCCACATAAGCGAGCCAACAGTCTCGCAGTATGGCATGCACTTCGTAGCAGCAATGTCCGTGACGCTGGTAGGGCAATGCATGGCCAAGAGTTGGACATTTGAGTCCATTGGCATTGCAACCGGTTTGGTATTGGTGAAGGTGAACCATTGCAAGATGGAATTGATGTAAGACTCCTGAGAGAGCGAAATGATGTGCTCCTCTCAGTTGCGTGTGATCTGGATATCGAGGAGCCAAGAGATGGATCCCAAATCTGTCATCTTGAACAGAGCTCCGATGCGCATCTTGTACTCAATGAGTAATTGCGCCGAGGAACCGGTGATCGTGCAGTCATCGACATGAACTGCCATGAGAATGATATCACCTTCAACGTGTGTGTAGAAGACCGCATGGTTGTATTGGGACTGTGTGAATCCAATCTCAGCTGGAGAGCGGCTGAGAGTCTTGTACCATTTCCATCTGTCTGCCTTGCTTCAAGCTGTACAAGGCTTTATTGAGCTTCAAGACATATTTGTGGTGATCTGCAAATTTGTAGTCCAGCGGTTGCTCCATGTAGATGAGCTTATCGGTGTCGAGTTCTCCATTGAGAAATGTGCTATGGAAGTCAAACATATTGATTTCCCAGTCATTGCGCACAGTGATGGCAAGAATGAGATGGATGGAGGTAAGTTTAGCGGTAGGAGAAAAAGTCTCGTAATAATCCACACCGTGAATTTGTGTGAATCCCCGAGTGACAAGGCGAGCCTTGTACTTGTCGATCTCCCCTGCAGTGTTCTTCTTGATGTGCAAGACCCATTTGCAGTTGACAATGTTGTTGTTGGCTGGCCTGTCAACCAGCTGCCAAGTGCTGGCATCTTCTAACACAGCAATCTCTATGTTGACCGCTGCCTGCCAACGAGGCCAATCTGGTCTCTTCTTCAACTCCTTGAATGTCAGTTCGAGTGCCTCTGACTCCGCTATCACAGCGGCCACCCCATGCTCTAGGACGTCAACCATCTCCCAGTCTTCCAACTCTGCATGTGCAGCCATATCCGTGGCATCTTCTTTGACTGTCTTGGGTACCTCCAGGATTCTCATACCTCGGGGCACCCCTGGGTCCAATGGACAGTTGCTGATGTGTCCTCCACCACTCTGGATGGTGTGAATATACACGGAAGGCTTTCAGACGTGTTGGCTGCACCTCTTTCGGTTCTTCAAAATCCAGGCCAAGCAGGTCTGTGCGTGCCAACTGCCATGTGAGTTTATCGATAGAAGGGGATTTAGGGAGTGCAGGCAATGATTTCAGCGGCATTTGAGGTGGGGAACAGGCTGGAGATGGGTGTGGAACAGGTGAAACAGGTGTTTGGTGCGTACTTGGGTTTGAATTTGCAGACGGCAACTGATTTTTATCCTCCTGCTCCCCCTCAAACAGTAGATCATCTGGAATGGGTGCCAGAACATTGTCTCTGTCGAGTTTAATGCTCTGTTCCACGGCAATAGTGCACTTGCCTTCAATATAAATTCTGTGTCCACTGCTGACTCCATTGAAGCAAACCTTTTTGCGTAGCCTTCTAGCTTGCTGTTGTTGGGGTTGTGCACCTGCACCTTTGTGCCGAACTCAGGGAGCCTCAAAGGGTTGGGTTTCTTGCTGTACACCATCTCAAATGGTGTTTTATTGTCGAGTGCATGCATTGATGTACAATTTTTCAGGTACACTGCGTGGTTAACACTTTCACCCCACAAAAATTTTGGCATACCACTCGCGTGAAGCATCACCCAGACACGTTCCAAGATTGTGCGATTGAGGTGTTCCACAACACCATTGTGCTCCGGTGTGTTGTGCACAGTAAAACTGCACTCGGTTCCCATCTTTGCAAGGTGCCTGTCAAATTCATTACTCCAATATTTGCCTCCATAGTCTGAGTGGAGCTTCTTGACTGGGACACCAAACTGCATCTTCAACCATGCTTCGTAGGCCTGGTACGAGTTGAACGTCTTGTCTTTGGTCTACTGGATGTAAATCTATGACCAGCAAGTATGATTGTCTGTCCAGCTGGAGTAGTACTCATGGTGATTGATTGTTTCTGTGGGTGAGGGTCCCCAGACATCCGAGTGAATAATGTCTCCCATCGCAACAGCACATTTCTCCTTGCGCTCTTTCGCAACTGGCTTCCTTGTCATCTTTGCATACTCACACAATTCACAGGATTTAATCTCTGTGGAACTGTCAAGCTTGATACTGGTGACCAAGTTGTCCTTTACAAGACACTTGGCAGTTTCTGGTGTGATATGTCCCATCCAACAATGGAGCTCTTCTACCGAGACAGTCTTGACAGTGCTCGCAGTGGTGGCTCCAGATTCGGTGGTGGTGGTGCACTGGACACGGCAAGTCCCATTCCGTTTGTTGATAATGCCCAGGACTTTTCATTTCTGATTGAAAATCCTGCAGAAGTTGTTGCAGAATAGCGTGCAACATCCAGCATCAGTGATTTTGCTGATAGAGACCAGCATGAGTCCTAACTTCAGTGCGTACAATACTCCCTTCAGGAGTATTGTGGCTGTGCTGTTGCCATTCGGAATGCTGATTTGGATATCCCCTTGGCCTATAGCTTGGAATGTCCCATTGTCTGCCACTGCGATTGAACACAGGGGAATCAACGTGTAATTGAGGAAATTGTGCCAGTACAGGGACATGTGGCGTGATGCACCCGAGTTGTAAAGCTCCGTCTCGACTCCTGGAGTGCCAGATTCATTGGCGAGCATGGCGGTATCAAATGACAAGGTAATCTTCTCTTCAATGTCCTCTTGATTGCCGAGCCATTCGTTGACAGATGTTTCAGCCCAATCGGCGATGTCGTCCGTCAAATGTTGCGGTGGGTGATCCAGCCCATTCAGCGAAATAGTGTGATTGATTTCCTCATCATGTTTGCAGTCAGAATTGTATCAGGAGTAGAAATTGGGTAAGGACTCAGTGTCACTTTCACCCATTTAATCATCTTCCTCCTCCGAGTCTGATGAGTTTACAATGCTTTGCAG
This sequence comes from Mycena albidolilacea, assembly GCA_029282495.1. Classification (NCBI taxonomy): domain Eukaryota; kingdom Fungi; phylum Basidiomycota; class Agaricomycetes; order Agaricales; family Mycenaceae; genus Mycena; species Mycena albidolilacea. Next base: position 706,600 of record JARIHO010000048.1, on the reverse strand, counting down.
ATCCAGCATCGAATCGCACTCGCTGTCACTGGCTGACATGCTCTGCAGGTCTGGCATCAACCTGTCTCCACTGTCATTGTTGCTGTTCAGCACATTTACTCCCGTGGAATCCGTGGCGGCACTGCCATCTTCTTCAACCTTGAAGAAGTCTTCATTGTCGTTGTAGTCCGAGAGCCAGCAACTCGCACTGACTTGCACACGGCTATTGCTGCTGCTGACGAGTCCTGCCTACTTGTCCTGGAATAGCTCCAGGTTCGATTCCACCTGAGCCATCCATACGCCATCATTGTCCTTTGCAGTGGCAGCATTCACAGTGTTTGCGGCCTCCTTGGCCATCCCCTTCCCTTTCTGTCTCGGTCCTGTCCCCTCCTTGCCTCCACCCTTTGCCCAACAGTCTGCTTTAACATGCCCCTTCTTGTGGCAGTTGTAGCACTCAACGTTGAACTTCACGCCCTTCTTGTGACCGTGTTTCCTTTCTCCTGCAGAGAAGGCGGTGTCGCAGTCATCTTTCTTGGACTTGTTCTTGAGGGAACAACGGTCGGCCTCCTCATTGAGGCCACGGATGAGGTTGTCGGGGGACAGAGTCTTCCCAAGCAGCGTTGATGTTGTGGTGATCACGGAAAGGTAGGGATCAAATGAAGGCAGGAGTGACCCAAGGATAATGGCAGTGAAGTTCTCGTTGCCAGGATTGGCACCCATGCCAATCAAGTCAGTGTGAAGTGTCTGGAGCTTTTCCAGGTGAGTTCTAACATTCCCAGTCTCGTTGCAGCACTCATCTTGTAGCCTGCGCCGCAAATCCACAGTCACCATCCTCGACTTCTTCTCAAATTCCTCTACCACCTTCTTCCACAGCTCTGCCACAGTCTTTGCATTTTTAATGTGAAAAAACAGGGTGTTGGGAATTGTGCTAGCAATTGCCTGCTTCACAATGGCCTGGCCAGATTTGTAGACCTTCAACTCCTTGTTGTATGCCTCAGCAGCGGCAACCTCTGTTGGTGTTAGGACAGTTGGTGGAGTCATAGTTGTGGCAGGAGTGGTAGGAGCTAAGTCTCCAACAAATGGTCGGCGAGTCTGGCAGCATCAGCAGCATAGCTGAACCGACTTTTGTGGACACTCCAGTTGGTCCCATCTCCCTCGCACTTGGGGATGTGCAGGAAGAAGTCAGTAGGCTTCAATGTGGGGGTAGACATAGTATAGGATGAGAAGCTTGTCATTTTAGATCAAATAGATGTGTGGAGAATTTAGATTTGGGTGGGGCCCATAACCTGTAGAAGAAATGCTTAGAGGGGATGTTTCACAGAAGAACTGAGTTAATTCAGTAAAGTACTACGGCTTAAATGCAAGTGAGAGAGCATAACTATGAGTCCCTATGATGAGAAAAATGTCAGAAATCGAGGGCGCTAACGGACGGAAGAGAGGGAGGAGGGCGCAGATTGGGGGCCGAAACGGTTACTCAGATGGGTCGCAGAAAGGGCAAAAGCAAAGTTATGTAATGTATATACATGTTAATTAAGGATACTGTCATTCGTAAACCACCAATTCCAACACTCCCACCGGTTGAGAACGACAAAAACTCCCACCTAATCGAAGTAGGGGTGAAGCGCGTCAGGTGTGAAACATAAAACCCGTGTTTCGAAGCATGGTGGCCGCATTTGCGTGAGTCGCAGGTGGTGAGTCGGCGAATGAATGACTGCCCATGTATCGATTGAGCTCTTCGACCTCGGGATCTGACTCGGCACTGTCTTCATCGTCATCTCCATCCCAACTTTCTTGTGTGAAGCGCGCAGTGCCAGAGGTCCCGAGATGCGCTGCTTTGGCGCTACCACTCACAGAGCGTCCGACATGACGCTCATAATGATCTGTGAACATTGCCGGGGTAAGACTAGCCACGAGAGCGGCAGCGAAGGCAGCAGAGGAAGACGAGGAGTTCGCGTGCTTCAAGATCCAGTCCTTGACGAACTGGGGCATGGAATACATGCACTTCAGCGCAACGTGCCCAGGACGGCCACAACGATGACAGTTGCCGTGAGACGGGTCGCACCAGCGATTTCCATGCTCATCAACCGGGAAGCCGTGAGTGCCGATAGAGCCCTTGGATGCGGATCCGGAGGGTTTGGTCTGGCGGGCAACCATACCAAAAGCAGAGGGCTCCGTCTTGACTGCAACAGATGGATCGGAGGCGGCAGTGGTGACGAGGAGGTCCTTGACGGCCTTCAAGGTAGGCTCAGTCGTCGTCGTGAGGATAACACCGCGCGCAGTGTGGAAAGAGGGGTCGAGGTTCATGAGGATGACGTCTTTGTGTTCCATATCGGAAATGGTGACACCAAGCGCTTCAAGGCGAGCAACAGCGGTCTTGACCTCGTGGAGGTAGACATTGATGTCCTTGCTTGTCTCGTGCCTGATGTTGTACAGCTCTTGGCGAGCGGTCATCCGATTCGACATGCTAGTTTTTTCAAACTGGCCTTTTAGCTCCTTCCAAACGGCCGCGGATAATGTGGCATCCTCCACCAAGTACCGAAACTCCTCTAACACCTTCCCATAGATGTACGGCAGCATCTGCTTGTCTAACGATGCCTTGACTAGGTCGTCGGCAGCCGGGGTGTTGCCTGTGGTAATGAACTCGGCGCCGACTCCGAGGAAGAAAAGGTTCATCCCTTTGGACCATTTGGACCAGTTGGAACCATTCAGATCAGCGATTTTGTTGAGAACGGCGGTGAGGGCGTTTGGGATGCCAACAGCCATGATGGGTGAAAAGAAAAGAGTGGAAAGGGTGAAAAAGAGGGGAGAAAAGAGGATAGGGTGTGAGCGCAGGGCCCGTAACCTGTCAGAAATCGAGGGCGCTAACGGACGGAAGAGAGGGAGGAGGGCGCAGATTGGGGGCCGAAACGGTTACTCAGATGGGTCGCAGAAAGGGCAAAAGCAAAGTTATGTAATGTATACATGTTAATTAAGAATACTGTCGTTCGTAAACCACCAATTCCAACAAAAAAATAAGAATCTTACTACTTAATGGAGACAAGTAAACACGACAAGTAAACACAATGAAAATCAGTGTGCAAGAGTCTGTATGAGTCGTAGGAATAAATCGGAGGTAGTCCATACATGAGGAACTGTCGTGCACTGGCGTGACAGGTGAGTCTGACTGAGTCCAATTATTAAGTTGGACTCGGGGTTCTCGGGTTTGTAGTCCAACAACGGTTTCATCCACGGAGGCAGAATACATTGCTGCGAAGGAGGCTGCGAAGGAGACCTGCTGGTTATGGATGTTGCTACGTGGCATTACTGTCCCAGTGGACTCTCCAACTCCCCTCCTCGGTGATAACAACGGTGCCCACATCCTTGTATGCGACCCGGCTTTCCACGCAAGGGCCAAGCATATCGACAACTGTTACCATCATATTCGGGACTGTGTGAAAAAAAAGAAAATATTCCTACCTCATGTCCCAACATCCGACAACATTGCCGATGCTCTCACAAAAGCCCTTCCCGCCCCCGTTTTCCTTCGTCACTGTGCTAGCCTTGGTCTGTCTTGAGGGGGGTGTTGGTCCTGAGGGGGTGCACAGCGAGCGTGAGGGGGTGTGTTCTGCAGCCTTCCACAGCTTAGGCTGAGGGGGTGTGTTGGTTCCAGCCTTAAGTGTTCGTGTGCTGGAGACGCGGAGGCACTCGGAGCGGCTCGGACTTGTTCGGATCACGGACTGTTTATAGATAGTTGACACAACGCGTCGTGCCTCTCACCTCTCACTTGCTTCCTTCACAGTGCATTTGAGAGGTACGCGTTATACTCTTAGATATTTGGCTGGACACTCACTATTACCTTAGTATCATTCTCATACAGAGTATCTAGGTAATAGGACTTGCTTCCTTCACGGTGCATTTGAGAGTATCATTCTCATACAGAGTATCTAGGTTCTAATAGACGGCTGTTTACGGGTGGGACCCGGACCGTGGCCCGTACCGTCAGACAAAGATCGACGGGTCGGTACGGGGTTGAACACGGCCATTACGGCAAGATGGACGGTAAAAGATCAAGTTCAAACAGTTGTTTACAGCATTGTGTGAGTATAGAAAATCCTACGCGCCACCACTCAGCTCCTTGACCGCCGTACGAGCGAGGCGGAGGCATTTCTTAAAGATCATCCAAGTGCGGATGGTTTCCGGCTTCAGACTCATGTGGCGCAACGAAATAGTGTCCTGGCCACCAGAGAAAATTTGCTCCACAGCCACAGCTGAGCCTGAAGATGTGTGGAGAGTGAGAAGGATGGCAAGAGGAATTACTGATAGCTCACCAGGAATCGTAAGAATGTCTCGGGCGAGGTAGAAGAGATTCAGAAACTGAGCGCGACGTCTGAACCACCAATCAATTGGATCGCAAAGGTCAAAGTCTTCGCGCGGGAGCTTGAAGTATTGCTGAAGCTTATTGACCACCGCGCGCTCCTTGAGCCGATAGCGAGCAGTAAAGTCCTTTTGCGGGGAATCATTCGCTTTCGAGGATGAGGGCTCGGGGACAGAAGCGGGTTGCGCGGAAGGGGCCTTGTTAGCGTAACAAAGCTTCAAGTGATAATCCGATCGGCTTTTTGCACTCTCAAGAGGTCGTCGTCACCGTCGAAGCCGAATCTCAACCCATCATAGGAGATGCGGGGATCGAGAACTATGACAGACAGGCCTCAATAATTCAAACCTCAATAATAGAAGGTGCATTGCTTACGGGCCGCCCAGGTGTAAGTAGTAAGGAGGCCGATCGAATTTATAGCAATAATCGCTCAGCTTGCGGTGAGCGGCGAGCAGTCCGTTGCGCATAACCGAAGGGATGCCGATTGGGAGCGATAAATGGTAGCGGTCAGCGAAAGCATCGGCTTCTTTGTGGTAGACATCGCCGTAGTTGCGGCCCAAAACAATTTCAGTCAGCCAGATACCATTGAGATAATGGAACGGTGATCGCGCGCGAACTGTCAGTCATGATCCATTCAACACACACAAAAACTCATCTGATGAGTTGATGACCAACGAGTTTGAATATAGCTATGATCGTTGGAAGCAGGTCGACCGACGTGGTGGTGGTAAGCGGAGAAAAGGTTAGCGCTCGTATAGCCACCATATTCAAGTTGCCGATTCAGCTGAATAGTTCCTGGCGCGGAGAGTTCCGAGCATTCAATTGAGTTACTCAGTTCAAATTTAGAAGTTTTAAACTCATCGGTCTACCCGTACTGAGCCGTTGGCGGCCGCATTTTGTACGGTGTTGACGGTCTACGGGACGGGGAAACCCGTCCCGTCGCATCGGCTTGGTACTAACGGGCGGCCGCAGACCCGTCGAATACGGCTTCGGCCAGGAGCCCTAAACTTGCCCAACGACTGCATAGACGTGAGGATGAGGATCGGACTGAGTGAGTTTCTTTTCATTCACTTGGAGCGATCTCCTTTGTCTGAACTTGCGTACGAAGCGGCAACTTCAAGCCTCAAATTGACTCAGTTTCATTTGAACTCGAAGGGATCACAACGAGGTGGGTTTAATTTAATTCCGCCCCAACGATTCTGAGTTGATTTAGTTTAATCTTCTTCCGGCTCGCGTGAGGCTTTGGAAATGCACAACGATCTGGTTGGAGGTAAGTCCTGTGTTTTCTTATCTGAATTGCTCGTCCTAGTCTCCTTCCTCCGACTCGAGGCCCGAGTCGCGACCTGGTCATGCATTTCTCATACCAGGACTCATCCCTGTGCGATTCGACTTCAAGTGAGTCTCGGGTTCGTTACTCCCCGCCGGTTTACTTGGGATTCGAGAGCAGCGGGTGTCGAGATTCGAGAGAAGCGGACAGAATAACTGTGTATATCTCGCAAATGTGCCACTGCCTGTGCTATGCGCGCGCTGCACGGCGGCGCGTCTCGCGACCGCCGAGCAAGCTTGCTCGCAGTCGGACCGAATCAGGTGTGTGGTCCCGCAATGAAAGGAAATCGATATATTCATTCAAAGGCACTAGCTACATACTTACAACCGGACTATATAACGGTATGTATAGCTTCGCCGGCTTCATTCTGAATGAGCGCTAATGAATTCACAGTGAATGCATACCAGACCAAGAGGGTTTTACGCACCATTCCTTCTGGCCGCATTGTAGCAGACTAACTTGGTGCCACCGACACCGACTTTGGCATCCCCGATTGATTTTTTGAGACTGCTGCCGTGGGGAGTTGTGGTGATGTGCGCCGGGTGCTGGACTGGGCGGACTGGACGTGGACAGCAGTAGGTTAGGTTGGACGCACAGGTTCCGAGCGTCGCGGGGCGGGAGCGAGTCCACTGTGCCGCAGCGCGGTTGGTGTCGAGATTGAGCTGGGGTGCAGAGAAGAGCAGAGAATCAAAACGAGGTGCATGCGTACACAGCGCTGAGACGTGGCTCCTTGGCCGCAGCGCAGCACGCCGTCGCGCGAGCCCATCCGCGCTCCCAAGCGCAAATCGAAGTCCCAGTCACACATCCTTCCTTCATTCTCAACGCGACGCACTAAAGCTGAGAATGAGTTGAGTCTCGACAGAGTGAACGAGGAGGACGAATTTAGTTGGTCTCATTGATATTTTGTGCAGCCATCGACTCGGTTGCGGTGGCTGGCGGATTTGATGTTGGTAGATGGTTGCGGAAAGCTGGGCGGGTATGAGCGAATCACACGAGGTGTACACACACATGTATAGCGCGAGTCAACAAGCCCATCGTCGCAACGCATACAGAAAGGACCCGGGCATCGCTGATGCGAGATGAGGCGGGGCGGGATCGTGTATAAACACGCGTCGCGCGTTATTTGGTAGCTGGGTGCGCGCTGCGGGAGATCGGGCATGAGATGGTGTGGGCAAGTAGTGGCTAAGTACGTACCTCGTTACGACGTGCCGGGGGGGAAGTCCTCGGGGATGTCGTACGAGCGATACCCATTCGAGATCTAGCGCGCGCGGTGCGGGCGGCGGCGATGCGCAGGGCCCATCTTCAGGCGGCGTTGATGGAGCGGTGGGTCACGGTGGAGCGCGCGGACGTGGTACAGAGCGCTGGATGCCCATGAGCTCGCTAATGCGGAAGAGATGCAGATATACTTCCGTGGCGTAAAGTCGCTCCACACGGCGCAGCGCCCGCGATGCAAACAGGGAGCGGGGCGGATGGCTCACTTGAAAGCGCAGGGACGCGACCGGACAAGTGCTGAGGGGCTACAGGGCGAGAGGGTTCCGAATTCGTTGCGTTAAGTAGCGTCTGGGTGGGCGGGCCAGTGGTGAATTGAGACCCGCTGACGTGCGGCGGCGTCGAAGGCGCGTGAGGAGCGAAGGCGCGTGGGCGGGCGGGGAATCGAGCCAGTTGAAGGCTATGTGTGGGGGGCTGGGCAGTCCAATGTATTTGTCGTCGAGGCCCGGGTGAAGGTTGGATAGAAGCAAAGTGCGGGAAGGCGCGACAGCGGTGCACTGCCACGTCAATCCACGGTGCGAGCGAGGTGGCGGTGACGACCTCGAAATACGACACTCATGTCTCAAAGTCCTCTGCTCGTTCTCGAAAGTCGAAGAGTCGCTGTCGCACAGACTCTAGGCTGTCAATGAGGCGGACTCTATAGCTGGCAAATATCGCTCTCAGGACATTATTTCATCTGCAGTCAATTCGTTCTTCGACTCGAGCCTTGAGCCGGGCTTCGCGCCGACCGCCCACTTTCTGACCCGCCTCTCGTCTGCCGAGACCAGAAAACGAGTATTCCTCGACCGCCGACGTCTCTACTCAGCATAAAAACACCAGATTTTACCCAAGCGGCAGTTCTCCTCTAGTGGTGCTGATTTTCAGGTTCCTGGATTGCTGAAAAACTGTTCAAACTCACCAGAACGTGCCGTTACTCTCCTCGATCGCGGTATAGACGAGCATTGGTGACGAGCAGTACTCGATCGTCTCCGCTCTTTCCCTCCTTCTGGATATTCTGTGCTGCTCAAGTTCTCCGAACAGAGCCTTACCTGTTACTGGATTCGTAGGTGCTCCCTTCTTGCTCCGCATTTGGACACCCCAAATGCGACTGTGAAAGAAATTCTAGCCTCGAGTCCAGAGCGGTTCTCCGAGTTGCCCGAGACGGACTTCAAGGTTCAACTCCTCTGCAAAGACGAATTAACGGACTATTGCAGCAGATGACGTACACCGAACCGAGTGGTCCAGTTAACATCTCCAACATCATGAAGCCGAGAATTATCACATTGACTCTCGCCCTCGGTGCCACTGCCATTCCTCACATTAAACGCGATGATGACTCCGCCAACACCGGATGGTGACCATTTTCTAACCTTCATGTTTCTGTTCATTCTGACCTGTTGTGCAACTGTTGTGTCAGACACCACCGTTCTCGACTTCGCACTCACTCTTGAGCACCTTCTACTCCGAGGACCTGAAGGAATTCAGCCAGGCCGACTTCGAGTATGACCGATTCTCTCCGGTTGCAGAACACGAGGCGGCACATGTAGCTTTCTTGAGCAAAGCACTTGGCCCTAATGCGAGCCTGTAAGTCTATAAGCCTGTGGGGTGGAAGAAAACTAATGTACTGCGCCAGACCCTTTACCCCGTCGCCCTAAGCCAGGTCATCGAGGGCGTCGGCACATCCGCTTATACTGGAGCCGCCAAGTACATCACCAGCAAGCCGTACTTGATGATTGCTGCAAGCGTAAGGCGCGCCATGCGAGTTGGGTAGCGTTGGCCATCAACAAGTTCGCTGTCTGGAGCGGGGCTCTTGATGTATGATTTTTCGTGAACGTTCAAACTAATAATGGTCTAGTCTAACATTCTGCCAGATCCCCTTCAACCTGAATAAAGTCTAATACACCATAGCCGCGGCCTTCGTCACGAGCTGCCCCTCCAAAAACCCCACCCTCCCTGTCAAGGCGTTCCCCCACACTCACCGTCACCACCGCGCCGTACTTTTCCGGGATATCCATACTCTCCGAGTACATGCCAGCGGCCAGCCACCCCGGTTGCCGACGGCATGTCGCGTGTCGGTCGAGTACGCTGAGCTTGAGAACTTCACAGTCGTCGTCCCGGAAGATCTCCACGGTCAGGTCTACGCTGTGCTCATCACCAGCGACTCTGAGGTCGACGGTACTAACACCATCGCTTGGCCTGCTATTCTCGTCTCTGAGCTCGACTTGGGTGGGAAGTTGATCATGTAGACTATAATTGCACTTGGAATGGACGCATTCACAGCACTTCATTTTTCGTATTATTGTAATAAAATTACATTGCTGGTGTACAGCTGCGCACTACAACCCGAACCATTGCTTCGAGAAAACCAGAAGCCAGCCAGAAACGACGCACATGTACTTAATATATATCGGGAGAGAGTCACGACGTGCCAGGCCGGACCACAGCATCGACTTGGGTTCGGACGTTGAAATTTTCCGAAAGAAAGAATCCAACTGTACACTAGTCTCTTGCACTGACTTCCCACTCGCAACCTCGTTCTGACTGTACACACTTGTCCAGGACACGTTTCGCATCAGTCACTCTCACGTGGATCACATCAACTTTTCATTGTTCAATATTTGTGACTGTCCTCCGACCATGGAGATTGCTCGTGCGGACCAGATTTTTGACCAAACGAACGAACCGCGAGCGCACCTTGATGGCCTCGATATCCCCGAGAATTTTGCTTTGCCACCACTTACGGCGGTTCGGGCGGATGCGAAGAGATGTGCGTCCTGAGTTTCCTCAGACTCAGTGGCAGTATCACTCACGATGACGGCCCTCGACAGCCCTCGAAATGCGCAAGAACCCCTCAGCCTACGAAGACATCCAATTTATTTTTCCGCCGAACAACCCCCACTCCGCTACCGCGAACAGACAGCCGCTCCCAATGCACCTCAAACTCGCGCTGATCTTCAACGCGCAGCTACCGAATCTGTTCACATTCGGGTATTTTGCGAGGCCGTGTGATGGTATGGGCTCGACTTCCTTCCTTGCATACATGCCTCGTCTCATTTTTTCCCCCTGCAGTGTCCGAGGACCTTCTGGAAGATTGCATCTGGGCGCTCTCACATTTGATCCGCATTATGGAAGAGTGCACTGAGGCAGTCCTGCGCGCCTTCGGCCACATGGGCAAGGAGAACGACTATAAGAGGTCAAAGTATCTTACGGTGCGCCTTTTCTTCAATTTCCTTCCTTTTCACTTCACATCTCGATTGACCGCCATTGACCGACTCTCCCAGCTTCTTAATGCACGGGGAAAGATCCTCATGCATCTTTTGTACGTTGTAATTTCTGGGGGTATTGCGATAATGAACTGAATTTTACAGACGCGTGGAACGTTTCCATGAAGCTCTTCCATACGCCAAAGCCATGGCCGACGAGGAATGCATGCTCGGCGACGAGGTGCGGTTTCAGTCTCCGTGCGTACCCTTCATTCATCCCTTATGTATCGCTTCGACTTCCTTTACACAGGACGTCGTTTGGAATCTATGGTGAGGTACTTGTCCTCACACGAGCGGACGACGCCGAGGCGGCAACAATGCTGCGCCGCGCGATGCTCGGCGTCGAGGCTATCAAGGGGGAAAGAAACGCGCTCCCGTACCTGATCCGTACGCGCGTGTTCCTCGCGCGCGCACTGCGGAATATTGGCGCCGAGGACGAGGCCGCGACCCAGTGCGTCTTCTATAAGATTTCTTTCTGTCTTGGTTTAATACTTGCGCCATGCGACCAGCGAGAAGTGGTTGATCACCTGGTTCCGCAAGAACCCGCGTCTGATGGTCGAAAGAGAGCTGCGGCGTCTTCTCCTCCCCGCCGGGCCGGTGTTGGAGGGTCTGGGCGGAGAGAGCTGGTTGAAGAACCGAAAGGCGAGTTCGAAAGCTGAGCAGCGCATCACAAAGGCGTGTCGGACGTGTGGTGCCAGGGAACCGCTCGTCACGCTCTCGAGGTGCAATAATTGCAAATATATCTACTACTGGTGAGCTTTTCCCATATTAAAAGAATACTCAAGTTGAATTATGTGCTGTTGTCGCTCAGTTCGAAGGAGTGCCAAAAATCGCACTGGAAACATCACAAGTGGGTTTTTGTAATCCACTCCGCTCTGATATCCGCTCACCGTTGATCAAGAGTCGAATGTCGGTACGCCAAACCGACACCCAATCAACCATCTGTTATTCACTTTCGCCCCTAGCGAAATGGCCGCCACGCTAGAAAAAATTGAACGCATGACGCTCACTGACCCCTCCGGTGCCGCACGTGCAGCCGACTGGCGCCTCTGGTGCAACGAATCTGGCCGCGGCGCGAGCCAATCCGGGATCATTCACCCCTTGGGCCTGCACCGCGACCCCGCCCGTGGACGTACACACATCGTCTATAAGCAGGTGGAGTACGTGCCGACAGCGAGCAAGCTGAAGCATAAGTTCCACGTGCTGGCGTGCGGGGTGTTCCGAGTGACGGACCTGCTGCGAGATATCGAGGCGATTATGGGGCTAGACCCCGGGGAGGGACTTGAGTATGTGGAGAGTATGTTTTTTGAGCTGGCTGGCACGCGTGCGAATGTGCCGCTCATCGACTTGTCGTTCGGGGACGGATTAACGGCGTGGCTTGGAAGTCGTGCGTGATCAGATTTTTTTCCATCGGCCTTTTACTTATCGATACTTCAAAGGTGCCACGACTGTGGATAGCATCCAGGCGATCCCGTACGACCCCGACTGGCGGAAGCAGTTCAATGTCGGCGCGCCGCCGCGACCGCTGAAACTGAGGAGTGGCGCGAAAGATGTTGAACATGTTTTCTGATTACTCATCATACATTCTTCGATCGGGCTAAAAATTTCATTCATCTACCGAAATACATACCATCCCGTCTAGTCTGATTATTCGAAACTCATCCCGTCTAGTCTGATTATTCGAAACTCAACCGGATTCGCAATTGAGAAACGGCCTTGATAGGATCATGCAATCGAGCTGACTGTTTCATCTGGATTACGTCCCTGCTCAACTGGTGCGCTGGCTCGAAAATTGTCTAAATAGGAGAACAGCGTTGAGTACTGGACCGGATCATATCAATACGATCAGAAACGATCACGCGAATCCATGACCCAATCATAATGAGTCACGATTCGAGTCTCTGTTTGTCGCGCTCAACAAAAATGTCGAACCCGGCATCGATTAGTCGCTTCGAGACTGTAGGTGTCACAGCAGCACGACGCTCCAATGCTTTGGTTTCACAGCGAAGCCAGAAGGTCGGTTTGGTCATTTTGGAGGAGACGGTAAGACTGTAAGACACAGAAAATTTGTGGTGGATCTTCAATGATTCGGAATATGAAGCGTAGGTTTTTCCACTTGGTTTATATGAAATTGATCTCATCACACATAGCGCGGGCTGTAAGCTGGTAGAGAACAACTCTTGGCCTACGGCACCTACCACAGTGACCATCATCGGATTGAAGGAGCTCGAGGAATCGACAGACCCTCTCCTGCACACCCTCATCCAGTTTGCACACTGCTACAAAAATCAGGCTGGTTGGTCGGACCTTCTATCATGATTCCATCATGGTGGAGACACTCTATATGATCTTGAATTCCTCACTGACACGAGAGGTCGTCGCGTCACCACATTTGGTTTTCATGCAGGATTCGCTGGGGCTGCTGCGGGTCCTCTAGCATTGTCATCACAGAAGAACGGGGAGAAACTGGGGCATCTCCAGCCATTTGAGAATGACGCTGCGATGGTTGCGAGCATCAACCAGTTGCTGGTGGGAAGCGGAAAAGGTATTAAAGTGTTGGTAATTGGGGCTTGGGAAGATGCGGAAGAGGCGCAGTTGATCTCTCTAGGAAAATTGGGCTTGAGGAGTTGGTCCTTCCGCTTCCTTCTTCCAAACCAAAATGCTAATCATGTACAGGGATGACATTGTCAAGTGGGATATGGACAAAACCGCCAAGGGTGGCCCGTTCCAGGAAATCCTCAACATTGATATCTTTGTCAACTGCATCTATCTCAACAGTCAAATACCGTCCTTTATAACACAAGATCGGATTATCACAGTGGGGCCTCAAAGGAAACTGTCCATCATCGTGGACATTAGTTGCGATAAAACCAATCCCTTCAACCCTACTCCGATCTGCAGCATCAACACTACTTTTGTAGGCACTGCAGACACTCCCTTGGAACTTCCTCCGCAATAAGGTAAATCAAGGCCCAAATTTGACCTCTAACCTGCTCCTCAAAATAAGGTAAATCAGCAGCAAAATGACGGATGCCACTCCGTGCGCAAGGTAAATCGTGCAGAGTGCGAGAAATTTTTTTATGATACAATGTGAGGCAGCATGGCCGTGGATGGCTGGATCGGCCTCGGCATCGCTAAAAGGTATGGTTGCAGCCAAAACTTCATGACAAGCCGAAATTTTGACCCAGGGCCTTCTAGACTCAGGATTAGGCATGAAAGTAGGTATAGTTTGTATGTAAAATTGGGGTGTCTCATAGTGTGGGAAAAAAAAAAACATAAAATCTGGAGCGAAAATTTCGAAATTTAGTGTACATATTTAGCCTTCTGCTTGCCCTTGCCCTTGACCGGCACCACCCCTCATGACATTGCCTCTGCCTTGGCCTTCCACTCCACCATTGCATCAACCAATTCAGTTGCATGCACTCCACCGTGCAACCGGTATTTCTTGACGGCAAACTCGGCAATTGGTCCTGTGGCACCCAGGCAATAGACACTGCCGGCGGCTGATTGGGAGGGGACAGAGCAAACATCCCCCCGGTGCCTCTATGCTGGTGAAAGGTGGTTTGGGCAACCCGCGGCATGGTGTGGAACGGGAGGAAGACATCGGGTGCGATTGATAGAGGAGCACAGCCACTGGGTATGACCGGCCTGAACCAAAAACGCAAAATCTCGGTGGGAAATATATATTTTCACTTTTTGAACTTTCGCTCCGGGGGATCTGTAGAGGGCCTTCTTATAGTGCTATTTATACAATAACTTGATGCCTGAGTTAAAACTAGAGGAACAGTAGCAATTCCCAAATTGGGACAAAAGTTTGTCATGAAGTTCTGTCTGCAAGTATACTTAGCATAAGGCCTTGGAATTCATCAGTGAGGGGTAGAAGAAATAGTCAATAGTACACCTGTGGAATGTGAAAATGCGCCTGTGGCTGAAAAAAAAAGCCCCTTTTTGGGATATCCCCCTCTGAAAATAAGGTAAATCAAGGCTCTGAGCGCAAATTTCATAAGGTAAATCAGTGGATTTTGGGGTGAAAAAGTGGAGGGAGTTTCAAGGGAGTGTCTGCAGGCCTACTTTTGTTAGCCTATTGTTCCTGTCGGGGTGGGCAATGTATTCATAACAGACAAGCAATATCTGACAGCTATCTAGTGCTGAAAACCCCATGTTTTCGGTGGTATCTATTGACCATTTTCCATCGTTCCCCCCCCCCCCCCCCCCCCCCCCCCGAGAAGCCTCCAAGGAATTTAGCACAGATCCACTGCTATCATTGCTAGAGTTCTCGAACCAACAAACTGTGTGTGTCTGGACCGATGTGGAGAAGCTGTTCACGGAAAAGGTTGTCACTGCCATTGCTGTTGTTGGGGCTTGATAGACAGGTCTCAACGGCACTAGTAGAATAATTTTCTACTTATTCAGAGTGTGCAAAACAAGGTTGCGAGTGGGAAGAGTGCGGTTGAAGATAATATCATTTGTCTTGTCCAGATGTGGTCAGCTCTTGGGGACTCTCGCTGTGGTGATGGGATGCTGTACACTCGAATTGGAATTGCGGCGGGATCCAAGATATCCCCTGCTCCAGAGATGGATATCGAAGAGTTATCCGAAGAAGAGATCTCAGACTCCGATCAGCCAAAGGCAAAATGCAGTCGTCCAGCTCCTGAAGGTATGTTTTTTAAAACAGGCTAAAAGTCAGTCGGGTGGCTTTATAGAAATGTATAAGTCAATGTCCGACTGTAGGAGCACCAGTGCAAAAGTGGGGGTGGGGGGTGGGGGAAGGAGCCTGATCTCGCTCCTAACCCTGCGAACAAGAACAGCTGGCTTTGGAAACTATGGCAACCGAGCAATATGAGTGAGGTCAAAATGGTGGAATGGGAGTCAGAAGGCAAATATCTTTATTCACTGCATTCAGGCCCCTGATCGGCAGAGGCTGCTGAGCATTGCCGCCATCTGTCTACCCTACACGATGGGACCTCGGCAGACCTGGTCGCGTAGGGCACATAGACAGATTGCAGCAATGCTCGGCAGCCTCTGCCAATCAGGGGCCTGAATGCAGTGATTTATTGTTGAATCAGTATGTTAATCTTGATATGGATTCAAATGAGCAAAAACTCTGATCTGGGTCTTGGCTTTGCAGAACAGGCCAAGGGAACTGTGCAGATGTAGAAGCAGTTATCAGACCAGTGTCAGACACATCTTACCATGGGAGGGTATAAGTTTGCACTTGAGCCGGATTTCAACCTTGCTTAACCGCCCTGGATTAATGGTGGCTTTAAAACAGTAAGATAGGCGACATCCAGATCCATCGATTCACGTGTACATGACTGATGGGTGACAGTAACATGGGAATGCGCGAAATCTCGGAGACAAAAAACAAATTTGTATTTTTCAGTACTTTAGACAGCCCAGACCAAAAGTAAAAAAATCCCAACCAATCCACCTATCTTCTACTCTTCCACTGCCTCAGGTCTTCCTGAAATTGAGGAGGAAGAGCTCTGTGGCCCCTATATTTTTTGTTGGCCCAAGCTGCATCTGCTCCATCTAGCCTGTGAAAGTACAGTCGTGGACAACCAAACATGACAACTTATGTTTTGGCCCAACCACTCATTTTTAGGTCAATCCATGTTTGAAAACAGATTCACTGTGAAAAAAGACATTTTTTGAGCCCCCAAACGAATTTTTCCCACGAGAGGTAAGGAACGGCCAAATTTTTGGACTGTTTGAACGCAAATTATGACTGGTAAACTCGGTGTGGGAGGTATCCCTGGATTGGAAGGTCAAGCAACTTGAGTTTTGCAAGCCTAAAAGAGTTTGTACCCGGAATTCACTGTAAATTGTGCATAGAAAGGTGGTTGAGGTTTGGTTGAACTTTCTGGCCGACCATTTTGGTCACATGTCTAGATCACATGCACCTTAGTCATCCAGATTTGAACAATTGTTTTCGCGACAATGGCTCGATAAATTGTTTCACTTTCATCAGGATCACGAAGCACTCACCAAAAGGAGTCGATTGCATATTTTTGGGTGATTTTTGGGCAAGATATAGGGGTCTGGCCAAAATTTTGGACCTCCAACTCCATAAATGTCCATTTGCGGGCGAGTGGCTCGTGTCAAAATATAGATTCGGGTACTATTCAACGCCCTTCAATGAGATCTTTTGATTCCGATGGTTTTCGGAGGTATTCAAAGGGGTCAAACATGTTTGCCGCCTTTGATTGTCCACAACTGTATGCATCAGCAAACCTTGAGGACCAGACGGCAAACCGGTGCATAGAAGCAAGTGGGACTGATTCAAGAGCTTCAAGCATATTCTGCTCCAAGTCCTCCTCTGATGAAGATTCTGGGAACATCCTATACACTCTTTTTGCATATCCCCAGCACTGCTCAATGAAATTGAGCTCTGGATGAAATTTGGGAAAGAAAATAACTTTGTAGCCCCGCTCTGCACAATGCTCCTCCAACATTGATTTCTGGGCTTGGAAATCAGGTTCCATATACAGAATCTTCCTCAAGCAACATTGAGTTGCAGGGGTGGAACATCATTTGAAGTTGTTCCCGCATTGAGCCCTGATTTTCTTGTTGGAGCCTGAGCCTGGCACAGGTGCATCAGGGTCTGGGAGATCATGCCCCTTTGCACAACGCTCTGAGATCAGGACTTTCATCCCTTTGAACTGTCCATTTGGATAGTAAAGACATTGTAGAGTTCCATCACGAAAGGTTGCATCTCTCATCCTAACACAACGTGCAACCTCATCAG
Organism: Mycena albidolilacea; assembly: GCA_029282495.1. Lineage (NCBI taxonomy): Eukaryota > Fungi > Basidiomycota > Agaricomycetes > Agaricales > Mycenaceae > Mycena > Mycena albidolilacea. The sequence goes on along the minus strand of JARIHO010000048.1, from coordinate 689,684 downwards.
GGCCTTTGATCTTATTGAAGATTTCTGATGGCTTTGCAGTCATATGAATGGCACTCAGAGCATCAGGAGCACGGGCGGTGTGGATTGTCGCATTGTCATAAGCCAGTACGTGCTTTTCATCAGAATAATCCTTATCAAGGATATCCATGGCTCGAGCTGACTGCTCAATAATATGCTGAGTGGTTTGATATCCTTCACGACCTTTGCCTGCTCTGAATAGACTCCGGGCATGTTTATATTCTCTGAAATATCAATGAGCCAAAGGACATTGTCCAAACAATAGTCTTACCCTGATGAATCAGGTTCTTTAGATCGCATCCATCCATAAACATCTGAAACAAAGTCACCAACCATCAGACTTGCACCTTCACCCTTTGGTTTGATTTTGGCCTTCTCAGAGCTGTGAACCCAGTGTATATCTCGACGATCATGGCAATAGAATGTTGACTCGTCATGCCACCATATGACAACAACCTGCGCATCAAGTGAGGAGCTCATGAAGGCTCGCATTTTGGCATCAAACTCAATCTGCTCTTCAGTCTGAGTGCTATTGTACCAGCGAGATCTTGACTCAAAGTTCCGCCATCGAGGGAGGAACACATTCTGCCGATAATTCACCACATCTTCTCTCTCATGCCCATCAGAGTACATTCCTTTTGGCTGTCTTTTCCAACGATACCCCATTTTCTTCATCCAACACTGAGCAGTCTTCTCCTGGTTGCAAGGGCTGGGTGTGAGCTGGTAGGAGAAATTTGCTCAGATGGATCCCAGAGTAAATCATCCAGACCCTCCTCTGCTCTTGCCCCCGGACTGAGTTCACAAGGCTCAATATGCAATGGACCATCATCTTCATCTTCTACAACCTCAAGCATCACCTGAGGAGTTGAAGACTTGCCTAAAATCTCTTCCACAATGTCTGAGCCTGAAGAATTAGACAATTCAATGACACTGGCATGTGAACTGGCAGCCTGGTCGACACCCTGTCCTCCAATTTCTGAGTCGGACCAATTAGAGTCGGGGAGACTAGCAGCTGTCTCAGCATGAGCCAGATTCTTCAGGTAAAGCCCGCTCTCAGGCTCAATGTCCATCTCTGCATCGGTAGTGGACTGTTCTTCACTGGGAGAATCAGGTTCCTGCTCTGGTTCCTGTGATTGAGACCCAGAGAATGTTGGACGAGAGAAGAAATCTGTAATTGCTGTTTTTTTGCGACCATGTTTGATATCCGCCTTCTCTTCTCTCGCAGCTCTTTCCTTGTCCAATTTTCGAAGTTCTTGTCCTCGACATTTAGAGATTTTTGCTCTGATTTTCCGACTGTGGTAGGCACCACAATGCACAGGAGCAGTGCTTGTAAACAAAGAATCCAGCTGGACATCACTAAGCTGTAGCCATTGAAGTAAATCTGCATGGTCCCGCGGATGAGGGACATCATTCTCCTCCTGTATTTCAATTTCTCCATCAGTTTCAGAGTCCAAGTCCAAGTTATTGAGAGAATCTGGATCAGGGTTCTCTTGGTTGTCACTGTGAATAGAAGACCCATTGGGAGAGGCATTTCTGGAATGTTTGCTAGGCTGATCTTCATCGCTCTGCTGGACTGTGTCACCCTTGCATTATAAATTATATATACAGTTGAATTTGCATCAAGTAAAACACTAAACACTCACTTTGAGAGCAAAAGTCCCAAGATTCTGGGCCTTTGAGTGGCCTCTTTTTGTTGGCATATGTGAAGTAGTGCTCAAGGATAACACGTGTTTGAGGCGAGGCAGAAACGAGGCTAACGTAGTCACGTGGAGCTTAGGAATTTCCTTTTGGGCAGCGCGAAATATTCAGTGCCGAAACTAATCTGTATCTGAGATGACTTCTTAATGTGATCTGAGTACTTTTTCCCAAAAAGGTAATAAACTCTTTTTTGGATGTACTTATTGAAAATCTGAGACCACAGAATTGTTCCCCTTGTTAAACTGCACATATCTGTGGTTTTAGTTTTCCTTGCCCCATGGTTGCAATCAACTAGTTCAGCTTGCAGTCCGTGTCACGCTATCAGATCACGTGACTCGATGGATCTGGATGTCGCCTATCTTAGTAGTTGGTTAAATACACGGTTTACTAGCTTTGTTTAACAGTGCCCCGACATTGTGTTAGCACTGTCTACGGCCCCAGTATTCATGGCAAATTCACGGTTTAATCAACTGATTATCGGGCTTAATGTAATTAATGGTTATAAACCCGTGAGGTTTAACCTATCTGGACACCGAGAATCGACCTGGTCCTCCCCCTAGATTCGAACCGCAAAGGTCCAAAAAAAGCAAGTGTGCACCACGCACGAGGTCTGAGTCAATGTCTTGGTTTATGGGTGGGTTGAGTATCTGAGTTGTAGAAATGAAAGAAAAAGAACGAAAACAGGTTCACTTCTTCCTATTCCCCATTCAAACGCCGGCAGATGCACTCGTGCGGGGCAGCCGGGGAAAGCCAGCCATGAGCGCAAGAGTGGTGTCAGCACGTGAATCAGTGAGCTTAGGCAAGGGGGGTTCAGGATTAAAATTTGTGACAGAGGGTCGGAGGGGGGGGAGGTCCCAAGGTAGGCTGAAAAAGATTTGAAAGAAAATTATTGTCCCTCTGTCATTTTTTCGGATCCCAAACAGAATCGAGTCAAGTCGGGTCCATCTATAACGGTGCACAGGCCAATGTAAAGTAGTTGCAGTCTAGGCGGGACTTGCTGTTGGTTTTGATCTTGTGAATCAATTGAGATATCACTCCTGGCTGTTAGGCCTTTGGTTACAAGTTCATGAGGAGCTCTACTGTAGCTACTGTATTTATACTTAAGTGCCAATATTCTTGAATGTTCCGGCATTTCAGTCAACCTTTAGTCAACAGCTCGGCCATCTCTCGGGCTTGTGCTGGATTGCTCATCTCCAACACTTGCAGAGAGAGAGAGAGTTAGAAGCAGGCGACAGTGACGACGCATGTGGGTAACACTGGTGACGGGCGGATGGCTTGAAACCGGCAGTCACTGCGTTCAAGCCGGTTCTAGAACGAATTCTAGGCGCATTCGATGGCTAGGCGTGCCTATCTCCGCGGAGTACGGTAGGCGGGATGGTCGAGGTTGATTCGGACATTTTCATTTTGACATTTTGACTGGCGATGCCCGGACTGCTTATCAAGCTTAAGGTTGCACGGCACATCACGGAGTGATGGCATCGGCAGATTGCCGCACTTGGCCGATTAGGTTCGGATTGAGTGGTTTCGGTTCACGGTTAGGGGTTTTGGTTAGGTTAGTGTCTGAATGAGGGACTCTGTGGCCACTGGCCACGCTGCCTTCCACACAAACACGGCACATTGATGGAAATGTACCGTGTTTGCCAGGTTTTTTGAATGTTCCGGTGTCTCGGGTTTGCATATCCTCGGTTCCGATACATCATATTTGCTATCAACCTCGACCTACCACGGAGTTACCGTTTGACAAGTACTGAACATTCTTAGTCAATGTGCCGGATTTCCACTGAGTGTTCCGCGCTTGCCCGTGTTTGTGATGCAGCGGTGTGTCGAGTTTTGTTCATCTCGATCGCACATAGGCCTGCAGACCCATTCTTCGAGATGTCCTGACTGTCACATAAAGCCCCACTCTTTTCCCAAGGAAGCCACAACTCCCAGCAAGAACGGTAATGCTTCAGTCGGCGTCTGAGTTTTCCAATACTACGACCTTCTTTGTGAGTTGCAATCTGTTCATCCTAATCGCCGAAGTCTGACACCTTCATTAGCTACTCTCTCATAGCGTCAAGGCATCCATTGCTCTTTTCATACTTTTCCTCTGCCTACGCCGGTCCCTGATCAGGAGAAACCTGGTTGACAAAGATGGGCATCCGATTCCTCCGGGCCCACTCTTCCGTTATCCTTACCTCGGGCAATACTGCGAGCTCGACTTTGACCGTTGGGCGAGGCGATTCGGATCCCTGGTGTCCGTATGGATGGGCGACCAGCTTTGTGTCATAATCTCTGACCCCCGTGCCGCGCAAGACCTGCTGGTGGAGAACGGCGCAATCTTCTCGAGTCGCAAGAACTATTTCATAAAAAATGAGCTCATTCTGCACAACCGCGCGATGACTGCGTCTCCCTACAGTCAACTTCGGTAAGAATCCTGTCCCTCCCTATGTCCGATGTGCGTGCCCACAATTTGGATTAAAATAGGAGACAACATCGTAGAATCGCGATGAGATACCTTTCCGAGAAGGCAGTTCCCAACTATGTCGATTTCTTCAGGTCCGAGGCCATTAGTTTTCTTCGCTCGTTACATCGGGAGTCAGCGTCCTGCACACAACCTGTCAATCCAGCCCTAAGCGCAGTGCGCTTCACTCTGAAGTATCCTTGTTCCGGCCGCTTCAAATTTACCGCGCTCAACACATATCATAGCAACATGCTTCGGATCTCATTCGGCAAACGCACGAGTTCCATCGACGACCCGCTCCTGCACACCATCCAGAAACTGGTAATGGAATTCGACGATATAACAGGTCAATTCCATAAATATTGGGCGGACCTCCGATGATATTAATTTAAACATCAGGACCAGTATCAAATGCCGTGGATTTCATTAAACCTTTGCAGTATCTCCCGACACAGACGCGTACCCGGGGACTCAACCTAAACTCAGACATGAATCGAGTGTACGGCGATCTGATAGGCGAAATGCAGAGGCGACTAGATTCGAAGGAGGATGTTCCGGATTGTCTGGTCAAAATGCTGCTTGAGACCAAGGATGAGGAGGGTTTGTCGAGCGAAGACATTCTCATGCTTGCGATTGCGTTCGCATTCGGCGGGGTGCATTCAGTGCGTTTTTTCCAAGCTGGTGTGTTACGTGTTGATGGTAAATTTATTCCAGATTGCTGGAATTATACAATGGTTCCTGGCATTTATGGCGACCCATCCAGGTGTTTCGGCCGCAGCGCAAGCGGAAATCGATCGTGTAGTTGGCCGGGAACGTCTTCCGAATAACGACGACGAAAAGCATTCACCCTACGTTTGTGTCTGAGATCGTTTTGCCTGCCCCCAACTAACAGAAAATACTGCAGGTTCGTGCGATTATCAAGGAGGTAAGTTCAACCACAGTCTTGGAATCTGTTTCCGTTTTACTAATTTGTTTCATATAGGTCTAGCGAATACACTCGCCATTTTGGGTGCCGACGCCGCATTACTCCACCGCAGACTTCGTTTACAATGGGATGTACATCCCAAAGGACACCGTGATGATTCTCAACTGCTGGACGATTCATCACAATGAAGACCGGTATCCGGATGCGTGAGTCCCTTGCTATGTTTGGGAAATTTCACACTCATACTCTCGCAGGTTCACATTCAACCCAGACCGCTATTTGGGTGACGATCTAGGCTCCAGCATGTCTTCCAAGCTGCGAGACCCAATGAAAAGAGACCACTGGGCTTTCGGTGCTGGGTATGGAATACTGCCATCTTGGGTCATTTCTCTTATCAACACTCCAGGCGCCGTATTTGCCCTGGTTTTGCTATTGCAGAGCGTGAGCTATGGATCTCAATTTCAAGTCTTTTGTGGTGTGATTGCATCTTGCTGCATCTTGATCTAGTGGCTAAGATAATCATCAGGGCATACAACTTCGAGGTCGTTCCTGAAGAACCCATCTGTTTGGACGAGTATGAAGGATCTTCTGGGCGTACTCCCCTCCCGTTCAGAATGAAACTCACGCTTCGCCATGATGCTGCCGAAAAGCTTTTAGAGGACGACAACAGCATGGCTATTTGAACCCATAGGCCCCCTCGTATCTGTTCCGGTCGAAAACTTCCTCTTTATATACTATTCTCTTTCTTTCGGATTTGTTTGATGAGATGGAAAAGAAAGAAAAATCAGCTCTCCGAAACCTAACCCCCTACGATCACTGTTCGTCGCCAGTTGGTTCAAATTTTCGAGGTATTATCTGAGACTCAACCGGATTCGCAATTGAGAAACGGTCTTGAGAGGATCATGCCATCGAGTTGACTGCTTCATCTGGATTAGACGTGTTTTCGAATCACTTCGTCCCTGCTCAACTGGTGCGCTGGCTCGAAAATTGCATAAATTGGAGAACAGCGTTGAGTACTGGACCGGAGCACATCAATACCATCAGAAACGATCATGTCGAACCCGCCGCCCGGACACGGACTTTGGATGCCTATGGAAAGGGAGTGTGCGCGACGCACCCCGTCCGAGTTCACTGGACGATTTTTTAGTGGCTTAAGTACGGGAGTTTTTGAGGTGACTGATACTGATGGAATGAAGAACCTAAAAATGTCAGCACTGTTCCATGCAGAGGCCGGGGATCGAACCCGGTCCCCCACCAGATTCCAACTGAAAAGGCTCAAAGAAAGCGAGCGCGAACCACGCAACACGCCCGAGTCAACGCGCTACCCACCACCCAACCGGGCACATAAATCCAGAGAGAAAACAAAAGACCAATAATCCTGAACCACTCAGGGCCTGCTCTAGCCTAGCCGGCCCCGCCAAAATCATTCCATATGGCTTGATATGGCTGTGTTCGCTTAGACCGCTCCTGCCAAAATCAAGCCATATGGCTTAATAGCCCGTGCACCCGAGCAGGCCCTCAGACGCCGCAGGCCTTCTCAACCAACAGTTGGACAATGTCATCATGACCTTCACCCAACGCAGCTTCCATCGCGCTGCCAAATTTTCCGCTCTCGAAAATTGTGCTCGCCCCATTCTCCATGAGCAGTCGAACGATGACCTCGTGGCCTCGACACACCGCCGCCTGCAGTGCGCTGCCGTGCTGAGGGCCCTCTGCGTTCACCTCTGCACCATGTTCAATCAGCAGTCGAGCGATATTAGCATGACCCTTGAATGATGCTTCCTGTAGCGGGCTACCAAACTCGCAATATTGCCCGCCCTGGAAGTTCACGTCGGCGCCATGTTCGATCAACAGCTGAGCGACGTTGTCGAGTCCCCAAGAGGTGGCTGCTTGCAGTGCACTACTCTGTTGGAAAGTCTCGTTCACATCGGCACCACTTTGGATCAAGATTTTGGCAATGCCTTCCTGGTGAAGGCCGACCCGCAGTGCGCTGCCATACTCCCTGCCGAACTGGCCTCCCTGCGCATCCACGTCTGCGCCCTTGGCAATGAGCAGTCCAAGTATTTCTTCGTGGCCTTGGAGCGCCGCCGCGTATAACGCGCTCCCAAATTGGCCGCCCTCCAAGTCCACAGCCGCTCCCAGACCGAGGAGCAGCCGCACGAGGCCCGTATGGCCATCATACGCCGCAGCCTGAAGCGCGTTGCCGAACGGCCCGCCATCCTGAAAATTCACGTCCGCTCCATTCTCGATGAGCACGCGAAGAACGCTCTGATGGTCATAATAGGCTGCGACCTGCAACGCGCTCCCGAACGCCCCGGCCCTCAAGTTCACGTCCGCTCCTTTTTCGATGAGGAGTCGGACGACCGCCTCGTGAGCGGGTGCCGACGCGGTCTGGAGCACCGATCCATCGTAAACTGCTGTCTCTGCGATCGCGTAGGCTTTGTCCAGATCAAGGAGAAATGGACTCTCCGAATTGCGCCCTATCGCCACCGCAGCTTGCAGCGCCGTTCCAAATCTCCCGTCCTTGAACTTCGTGTTCACATCCACGCCCCCCATGTCAACGAGCAGCTGAACCATTGCGAGGTGGCCGTAGAATGCCGCTACGCACAACGCACTATCCGCGTCCTGCGACTCCCCATGCGCCAACAGATGCCGGGCGACATCCACGAGGTTGAACGCTGCGGAGACCCACAGTGGCGATGCGGGCTGCGGCCAGTCCGGATAATTCCACGGCGGTATTAATCGACTAGGCGGCTCGTTCGTCGTATGCATATATCCCGCTGAGTCCCAAACTTGTTTCCACGTGGATGCACGTACGAGGTATGATATGATCGCGTCGCGGAGAGGCACTTCGGCTGCACCCACAGCGTGGATGAGGCAATACTGGCCGTATGCGAGGAAAGGGTGTTGTGCGAGGAGTTGCTTGGAGAGGAGCGCGTGGTCGTACAGCGAATGTTGCGCCGGATCGGGAAGAGTGTGAAATTGGGTGAAGGACAGGTATGTGAGGCACGCGGACCCGATATCCGTGTGCGCTGAGGGGAAATATTTCTGCTGGATGCCGTCGAAGTACATCTGGGTGGTGTAGTGCGTAAGCCGAACGACGGACTGCGTCTCGTCCACGATCACCAAGCCAGAGCAGACGGATAGAATGATGTCGATGTCCAATAGGTTATCGACATCGAGATCTTCGGCCGCGGGTTCAATAGCCAACGCCTCGCACAGCTCTGCGACGGAAAGCAGCCGTTTTGTATATGCAACCCAGGTGAGGGTGAGATGCGCTAATTGTTTATCGTCGGCATTTTGGGAGTTGATGCGCTCCATCGCATCGTCATACGTGTGTTGCAAATCTGTGGGTAACTCCTGGAGAGCCATGCGCACCGCTTTGATTGTGTTCTTCGTGGACAGGGATTCCATGTGTAGTTTCGCAAGCAGGAACCTGTATTGCGCAGACACTTGGTCAGATCACGCCTTGGCAAGCGAGGAGAAATAGACGGACATTCCCTCAACATTCTGGACGATTTTCACCCGAATCTCATCCCGCAACTCAGGCCGTGTTCGAAGATGCTTTGATAACCGGGAGGATTTCAGGATCTGCAGGTCGACATAGTGCCCGATGTCCTCCTCCGTTGCACGTATCTCCAGAATATGGAAATTAGGAAAGAATGGATCGAGAGTGACGTGGGGCCGCGACGTGAGCATAAGATTGACGGTCGTCGTCCCCAGCATCGCAGGCGACAGATATTTGAGCAAGATATTACGTCGATCCTCGGGATATTCGTCAAGCGCATCCACAATGATATAGACCTTCGAGTATTGAGTGAGTGCAGACTGAAGCGCCTTGAATACTTCGTCCAGCGAGGGGCGAGTGGCGCGATCTCGATGATACGTATACAGTTGGAGAACTGGAGGAGGTATGGATTTACCCACGACGAGCTGTTTCCAGAGTGCGGCGAGGAGATTGGCAGGAGTTTGCGTCTCCGTTTCCTTGTGGTTCAGATAAATGCACGCTACGCCGGTGTCGCTGTTCCGATTGCGGGAATTAAGATGATTAACCACCACCGACCTATTCAACAATATGAGCTGAAACTTAGACAGAGAGAGGTTCGCGTAGCACGCACGAGAGAACTGTCTTGCCGGCACCAGCTACGGTGAAAGATGAATGAATAATGGAGTGTGAGATGTAACCAAAATTGAAACATCCGCACGCATTCCGTGACACCACAGTATTTCCCCAAAGCCAGACTCCCAATCGTTGAGGGAAGGGTCTTCGAAGAGCCATTCACCTGTTCCCACTTGCCACGTCCCAAATACATCTGACTGGCGCTGGAAGAAATTGAGTGGCGTCATCCACTCCATGATCTGTGACCGGCGCGCGGCTTCCACACATAGTCAGTTTTCGATTTTATACCCACTTTGGAGCTTATAATCAATTTCCTCTTGGTGGTCCCTCCTGGCTTCAGTGATAGTCGTCAAAATCCCTATCTCAAAGTCCTCGGTGTCTGGGGAGTTCGACCGCCGAGGAGGACTTACGTTCATTAGCGATTTGTTGCTCATCGAGGACCTTGAGAATGGCTGGGTTGCGGCACAGACGGGTCAATCCACCTCCCCATTCGATCATTTTTCACCCACCACCGTGTTCCTTGCGTTGCTCCTGGCCCATGTCCCTAAAGTTTCGTCTCAGCGAGCGGGAAGGCAACGAACCATGGGAGGTTCTCCACCAGAGGTCCAGTAATAGCCAAGATTGAAGTAGCGACTTGAACTGCTCAAACTTGACAAGATACACCTTCGCCTCCGATTTGCTCCACATCGACCATGACAGCTGTTTCGACACCTTCGAGAACGCCCCGTCCCCTGGCCGTAGCTTCTCCGTGAAGGTTTCCATCGTGGATATGAAGACGGTCAGCGGATTCTGCATTTTCCCGACGATGCTTCTGGATGGGTTGGTGGTTATACGGGTCTGAAGCTCCACAAGGAGCGGGTGGAGGTCGTCCATCTCAGAGAGAAGTTTTCGCTGTTCTTGCGGTGCATGACGGAAGTCTTGGATGTATTCGCGAACCTTCAGCGCTGTTTCGACGAGCTGGATGACGGTGCCTAGCGTACCGAGTACTTCTGCCATGGATGAAGAGGACAGTGATCGGGTCGAGCTGCCGGGTGGCAGTGCTACAATGCCGATAAATGCCGATGTTCTGAGCCAGCATGGTTGGATTGGGGGGTTCTTAAAGAAGTGTTTCTAATTCAATCGCGAGGCGTCGCCCAGATACAGGGTTATAATTGCTGTTAAATTCAATGTACGTACCTATATAATACTATAGCTTTTGGATTCCTGACTCCCGTTTGCGAGTCCAGAACGAAAAGAAATCAAATAAAAAACATCATTACAGGATCCTGTTCCATTCAGACGCCGGGAGTCGAACCCGAAAAATTGCTTTCGCTTGAATATATCACCCCAACTCCCGAAGATAAAGCAGGTGTGCACCACACACTACGTCCGAGTTTCTGTCCTACTTCCTGGGCGTGTCAAATACTTACATGAGTTTCCAGGGAAGAAAAGAGAAAAATTGCACCATCCACCATCTCATTGAATACATTTGGACGCCGGGAGTCGAACCCGCAAAGTCTTGCACATATACAAAAGGAAACGGGCATGAAAAGTAGGTGTACACCACGCACTACGTCCGAGCTGAGATATGGGCGGCGGTGGGTTGGATAAAGATAAAAATCAATGTAATAAACAGATATCTGGTACGTACGGACAGAAGGAAAACAACGACAATGCACCGCCAGCAGCATAATGTATCGTAAAGGGAGTCAGATACTAACCAGCGGGGAGAAAAAAAGTCGTCCCCATATACCGTGATCACGACCCGCAATGCCGCTGTCTGTCGTGAAAATATCAACTTGAAACGATAGAGATGGACGCGGGTGAACACCTGATGCACCGCGTCTATCTGATACAGGTATGTGATGGTATGGCTAAACCATACCAAATCCCGATGTCGCGAAGGAGGTGAGAATAGCACAGTGTTCCCCACCCGCCCACCCCAGCCCACGAAGAAAAAGACATGGCTGGGTCAGGCCTAGTCGGCCAGCGAGACGTTCGAGAGTCGAGTCAGAGCGCTACATAGCGCGGATCGATGTCCCGAGATGAATCCACTATGATTTGAATAAATTGAATTGACAGATTCCGGTAGCATTTGGAACAATCGAAAGATCGTGAAGAATAGTAACCGTGGGTCCATGACAGCTGCGTCTGTGATCATCTTCCTCTCCCCCAACTCGTCCCTGTCTCCCGCGGCGCGCCCAACTTATCGCGCATATTTTTTATACGCTCTATTTTTTTTTCAGTCTCAACGGGAAGGCCCATAGTCGACGAGGTCCATGCGCTCACCAGTAGTACGCGCAGTGTGTTCATCCACCGCTCCATCTTGCAGCCTGCGCGACCGAAACAAGAACGCAAAGCTTTCGAGCCAGATTGACTTGAGGGCTGGACACCTCGCCGGGAGCGCGAGTAACTCTCGGAAAAGGCGCGCTACATCCACCGGTGAGATCCACTCGTCAAAGTCGAAGCGTTGCCAGTGAATGTATAAATGTTCGAGCCAGGGCGGAAAGGAGAGTGTGAGGGTTTTCACAAATGACACTACCTGATACCCAAGTTAGACTGGACGAAGGGGATTTGAGTAAGGTTGAACGTACTGCGGAATTGACATTGTTCTCGCCACCATAGACGACATCCATACTGAGCTCCGTGAGACGAGGGAAGATGTCAAACAGGGAATAGAACCCGGGGACATCAAGAAAGTCGTTAAACGACCCCGTTAATGAGGTGATACTGCTGCATGTTTGAACTCCATCCAGCGCCTTCATCAAAGAAAGAGGATCGCAGCGGTCCGGGGTGAGGTGGGTGAGGGGGGCTGGAGGGAAGAGTATACGTATACAAAGCATCTCATGGGGTCCTGTGTACTCTCTGAGCTCGGATAGGATGGTAGATCTGGAGGATATTAGGTCAGAGTCATCATCCCATTGCGGGTTTCCCCGTATCTCGAGGACCTCGACTGCTGGGAATTTGGAAAGAATCATGTAATTATGCGACAGTTTGAGGTGTTTCTTGGCTTTCAAGGCCCGAAGTCGGAGATTCTTTACCTGCGGAAAGGAAGGAATGGTCTGTGCAATTTCAGCGTGGCGGTGAGCACCGAATCCCAGATCCAGCTCAACCAGGCAGTCCTGAGAAAGCAGGCGCATCCACATATCGAAGTTGGATCCAATCCCTGTCTCCTTGATAAAGAAACTGGATATTGCTAACTTCAGTGAGGTGCAGTCGATCTGTCCTGCGACAGCGGACATCGATATATGCAGACGGGTCAGTGCTGGCAACCGGCACAGATGACTACCCCTGATTGTGTGAAATGGATGCTAGTAGCATGAAGCTCCTGAAGGCCAGTGAAGGACGGAAGGCGATCGAAGAATGCGTCCAGTAATGGATACGGGGAACGCGTATCCCACCCGCCCCATTCGACGTGATGCCAGGGAAGTATCCTGCATGAGCGAACCAGAGGAGCGATTTCCGAGGAAGCCCAGAAGTTAAGGCGCTCTAAGTGGCGATCGCATTCCGTCGCTGGCGGAAGGCGCAAGGTGGTGTGGGCACCTGCGCCCGTGGACCGGTGACTGCCGTCACGGGGAATCCGGCGCGTAGCATACGGGCGAAAGATGAATTCGGAAAAAAGGAGTGACCGGGATATGCGCCCGAAGGTGCGATGGGTCAAGGCCACATCCTTGAGAGATTCGCGGGGAATTTGTTGTAATACCTGGAGCCACAGCTCATCGGGCATTTGTTCTTGGGATCTTGTACTCAGATCCTATAAGATGTCTGAAAATCCTCTACACGAAAGTGGAACAAACAAGTTGCTTACCGTCATGGTGGGAGTTGAGGACAAGAGGTTGTTAATGACAACCTCTTGTGTCACAACGATCATCATCAGATGCCGGGGTTCAACATTGCCAAACATCAGTTCATTTTCTTTTTTTCAACATGCTGGGAAACCAATCCGACAGGGGAACGAAAGAATCGACGAGTCGCGAGGAGAATGTTAGGAATTCTTTCCAACAATCTGTTTAGAGGCCAGATCATTGAAACATCGTCGGAGCAACATTTGCAAGATACATAGGGTGGCACCGGAGCCTAAATGAACAGAACATTGAACAGGTTTAAAATTACTGAATCACTCGCGATTCTCAGGCTCTCCATTCCAATCATTTCCATGTAGTCCGGTGTGAGAGTTGAGATGTACAATAAAATAAAACATTGGACAATACCGAATTCAGACACCAGGAATCGAACCCGAGAATTGTGATCGGGAAGGAAGAAACCTATGGAAAGCGAGTATGCACCACGCACCACATCCGATTTCATGCCTTCGTTTATGCGTGGGTTGAGTGTGCAACTTTGTTTCGGGGTAAACGAAAAAGAAATGAAACATCAGACATAGTCTACCGAGTCGGACGACGAGAATCAGACCCGGCAATTATGCCTGCCAGGACATGTACGTACCTCACATTCACTAGATAATACTAGCTTTTGGATTCCGGAACCTCGCAGTGAAAAAAAAAAAGCCACTTGGACAGGACTAGAGTGGCACGAGTCGGAATTGCGGTTGATCAGTTCCACGTCTCAGAGATCAGGTAATGTAATTACTTGGTGGATCCTTATAAAATTAACAACGGGAGGCCAATATCAGTCCCATGTCGACATTGAAACGTGCATACATCCTCGCCACTTTTGCTTGGATTGACATCCAAAGTCGGCATTGATCAAATGTCGATTGATCCCATATTGCTTCCACGTCGGCAGCAAACGGTGGTGTACACGTGTAATCTCTGTCCAGCATATTTTGTCCCGCTACTGAACACGAGGCTATGCTCGGCTGTCAAGATGAAATATACTCCGTGCTCTCCGCGCGTAGACTCAAGCCAAGCTTCCATCCCGCGATTGACAGCCGTAATATGGATTGGACGCCCCACTTAAAGCTGCATATCATGACTCAGCCCATCCTCTCATCGGAGGCTTATTCATCTTCGTCGTGGTTCTTTGCGTGGTCCAGCTCTTGTTCTCTCCCATATGTCGCGACGCATCGAACGGTCCCTGGTCACCTCTGTTCTCGACCACAGTTTGTTACTGATGGTGCAAATTGGAGAAGCTACGAATTTGGGAGTGCTGAAAGGCGCGTCTTGCTTTTGCGGTGATGAGATGATTTCCAGTTTACTAATTCGGTGGGCGCATGCAGGATTTGCTGGGGTTATACATCTGTGAGTGGCTACGTGCCTCGAACGCGCCCATAGCGGAACTTAATACATATTATGTACAGGGTTCTCGATACATGCCAGGTTAGGCGCGCACGCGCGCGGCGGTTTGCGGATGTGGTGGTGCTCATGGGATTTCAGACCGCGTCTGGGAACAAGAATGAGGCGATGGCGCTCGCGCAGGACGTCGGGCAACTGGCCATGGCCGTCTGTTCCACGGTCGAGGAACTAAAAGAAGAAATTGCGGCGGATACTGAGTTGCTTGATCAAGTCAGTACCTACTCCCAATCTCGAGCCACGATTCCGATGTTCTGTTCGCAGATATCAAAGCTGTGCCTGTAAGTGCCTTGAATTCGCGCCGGGAGCGCCGGCAGCGGAGAAACTGTCGGAGTTTGACTTTCGCCGCGACAGCGAACTCGAGGCGGTGCATACCGTACTCAAGGTAAAGTTGGCTTCATTCGGCAAGTGTGGACCTTTTCACGAGTTGTGGGCATATAGAACCTTTTCAAAAGAGGATCTTTCACCTGGTTATCGAAGCAGTCCCAAGACGAGGTCAAGTTGCAAAGGTTGCAGAGGGATATCAAGGTCGGCTTGCGCGCTATCCACGGCGGACTTATTATTGAATGATCTTCAGCACGCGATCGATCTTTTCTCCGTACGTGCCTTTGGTTTCTCACCCTTACGGCCTAACCTCGGTGCACAGTTCCAGTCGTCAGTCCGACTACAGCTAAATATCAGCCGCTCGGAAACGTTAGATGCCGCCCGAAAAGGCAGGATCGTTGACAAAATAAGAGAAGTGTCTCAAATAAAAATGGATGAAATAAAGCAAGTGGGAAAGCAGGTGAGGAAGGCTTGCCTGCGCTGTCCTGGTGTCTAATTAACTCTTCAATGTTTGTTAAGACACCGGAGCTGCCGTTGCTCTCTGAGGCGTGCGTAGACGATAATTATGATTCAAGCAAGATTCATGCGTGCCTAATGTGTTTCATATAGCGCTGGTCCTGTCCTCCCCCGTGTTCCGCTCAATTTATTTGGGAGGGAGGAACCTATCTCTGCTGCAGTTACGACGATAATCGCCCCCACGCCCGGAAGAGTCGCGATTCTCGGTGCTGCGGGTATGCGGCGGCACTTTCATTCGCTACGACTCCCGGTTAACTTTGTATTGCAGGTATAGGCAAGACGAGCGTCGCGTCGATGGTGCTGTTTGATCCCCGCGTCGTGGAATGTTTCGGGGATCATCGGTATTTTATTTCCTGCAATGCGGCGGATGCGAAAGACGCCCTCTTGACAGCGATTGCTGGACCGCTGGGTTTACAGGGCAACAAACTACAGAAGGAGATTCTAGAAGCTCTTGGGAACCCAGAGTATCGGTCGCTCATTGTGCTCGATAACTTTGAGACTCCATGGGATTCCAGCGCAACGTCGAAGAAAGACGTCGAGACGTTTTTGGCCTCGTTATGCGCCCTCGACACGCTTTCGGTCGTTATCACAATGCGGGGCTCAGAGCGGCCTGCCGGAATCCAGTGGTCACGTCCAGTTCTTCCTCAAATCGGTCCGTTGGACGTTACATCAGCCCGTAAGGCATTTCTGGCGCTATCAGATTGCTTGGAAGACGATCCTTGGATTGATCCGTGCGTATACCGTTTCTGTAACACTATTTGATCGTAAATGTGCTCCAGGTTACTGACTGCAGTTGATTGCGTGCCGCTCGCTATTGCGCTTATGGCGAATCTCATAGATGATCTCGAAACACCCGAAACGTTGATTACGCGATGGCACGAAGAACATAGCTCGTTGTTGCACAGAACACCTGACCGCAGGTCCAGTCTCGATATCTCTATCGGTATTTCCTTGAATAGTCAACGCATGAAAGCCGTGCCAGAGGTCCGTGCTGTTGTCATTCATCCCAGAAATTACCTCAATACTTCCAGGCGTTGACTCTGCTCAGTCTAATATCCCTTCTACCGGATGGGGTCGACAACAGTGAACTCGCTTCTATTTTTCCGAGCATTGGTAAATCTAGAAGGGCGTTATCTACACTATGGCAAACGTCCCTCGCATATAACGACGGGTACAACCGCACGCGCGTGCTTTCGCCCATTCGCGCACACATGATACTCTACCACCAGTCGGACAGCGTGCACCGCGAGTCCATGCTGACATATTATATGGGGTTGGCAGGGCTTTCTTCTGACTTGGGGTGCGTACTTTGTGTTTTCCTCCGATACCGATGATAATCCTTTCGGTAGAGGTCCCCATGGACAAGTCATCGTCAAACGTTTGACCCCAGAGATCGGAAATTTGCACTCGGTCGTCAACCTTGCCCTCGATTCAACGGAGGAGGCTACAATGCAACCGCTTTTACGAGGAGCCATCACCGCGGCGATTAAGCTGTCTAAATTCATTCGATACACACGTTTAGGGAATCCAGAGACTGTCCGGCTGGCGGGTGTCGCTGCGGACAAGTTGGGAGATCCAGTACTACGGGCAGACGTATTATACCACCTCGCCTGGACTTTGTTCATTGTTACCGCGAACGGGCTGGATTCGGACCCAGAGCGCCTCTGTAGGGAGGCTCTCGCTTTGTACGAAGAACATGAGAATGTTCTTGGCCGAGCAGGTTTGAGGATCATTACCTTGCATTGCCTTTACGGTTTTGACTTGTTTTCCTTCCGCAGAATGCACTTGGTTATTAGGTCAGATATACAAAGCTACCCAACGCGGGAAGTGCAAAGAGCTGTATAAGCAGGCCCTTCAACTTGCAGTGCAGTCGCAAAACACATATTGTCAAGTAACCGACTTCGTTTTTGCTCGTAGGAAGTGCTAACAGGATTCAAGGCAAAATGTCTCTCGAACTTGTCTGAAATTACTTTTGTTCAAGGCGGCGATACGAAAACAGCAGAAGAACTTAGCCAACAGGTTAGTGTCGCTACCCCATGCAACTACAAGGCTGAACTCCTACAGGCTTTGAAGCTCTTCCGCGAGCTTAAGCATTTGACGAATATCGGGATGACTCTGTCCTTGCTCGCAAGAATAGCTGCTTTCAACAATGATCGTCGAGCCAACGTGTTGTTCGAGGAAGCAGGAGTTTTCCTAGAACAAGCTGGTGCTCATCGTCAGGCTTGTATAGCTATCAGTGGCAAGGGCGACTTTGCGTTTGCACGAAGCGATTTTTACACTGCTCGAGACCTATACAACAAGACGATAAACGCCTTGGAGAAAAATGGATTTCTCCACTCAGCGATTGGAGGATATGCTCGGCTCTCTGTGGGCAGGACGGCAGCATATTTGTACGATTATTCGGAAGCTAATCACTGGCTGGCGGAAGCTAAACGCACATTGGAGAAGACATCCTTCGCCGCCCATGGACAAATGCTTTCTGATATTACTTACGGTACGCGATTCCATTTCATTGTCGACGACACACTCGTACTTTGACGAAGGGGACCTTGCTTTCTTTGAGGCCAAGTTCGGAGAAGCGGTAGCATCCTACCAGCGGGCTTTACACGCTGCGAAGTCGCTCGGCTATCCAGAGGAAGAAGCATTGTGTCGGGTGAAGCTCGGCACGCTGGAACTGGCCAGAGCCCGGCCGTGGGTGGGTGTGCGGTATTTGATCGTGGCAAGCGCAACACAGCGGCGAATCAACGACTTGAAGGGCCTCAGCCAGACATTTGTGCGGCTGGGAGAATGCTTTGCGGCTGATGGCGATACGGCGACAGCGCTGCTTCTCTTTCGCGCGGCGTATCCCATTTGTCGGAAGATAGAGACCTTGCGTGATTTGGCCGGTTGCTTGGTAGGCCTCGGGACACTTCGTGGGGATCGGAAGCAGGTCCTTGAGGGTGCACAAATTTACGAGCAGACCGGAGACACGAAGGGACGCGAGCGGTGTGAAACATTACTGGAGAGTATGTGGTAGATCTATACTGGTGGCGTCCCTCCCGTCGGAGCTCAAGGGATGTTTCTCGTTCGTGACCGTCTGTTTGACACTGAGCCTCAAGTACTTTTCGCTCAGGAGGGCTACGGTAGTACTATGCCGTTCAACCCCCAAGAAACACAATTTTATACGTTCAACCGCCCCCGAAGCTGAGGTTGGCACCAAGTGACCGCAGAACACAATTATGTGGATAACACTCAGGTATGTTCGTTTACCCTCCATTCTTCGACTTGTGCTGTGCAGATCATGATGTATATGCACGAAATATTTCTTTCAACTTCCCCGGACGATGATAGTTGATTCGAGCTGACACCGTCATTCCAAAATGCGTTACGCTTCTCTTCACCTCTATTTTTTTTTTTGCCTTTGATGTGTTAATCCGGCTCCAATCCATTGAGGTTGAAAAGCTCGAGTATCAAACAGGATGATCTCCCCTGTTCAGAGGAGCGGCTGAAATCGGGTGCATTCCCGAACAAGAAGGGCTCCGAGACCGAGAGCTTTGATTGGGGCTTGTACCGTCTACGGTCGAGCCCTCAGGCCTCATTACCTAGCCGTGTTTAGTTTCAAGGATTTGGACAGCCCTTTCAACAATTCGATCAAAATTCAACCTCGTACCGGGAGAAATGCAATGCCAACGGGCCCTTCGAGAGCTGCATAATCTACAGCCGGCGACACCATGAAACCTCGAGCGGCAGAGTGCATATCCAAGTGCATGTCCGATTTTGTGCTGATGAGCAGGGACCTCAAGTTGCGGCTCGAGCGCGATGACTTGTGGTTGTGTTGTGGAAGTGCCTTCCGGCTCGCTCGTCGCTCATGCTATTATGTGTGATGCTCACGAGTTCCCCTTCTGGTGTTATCAGCCATCCATTTTTCTACTCACCATCTATTCTCTATCATTTTTCCCTATCGCACAGGTTCCCATCTGTTCCCATCCCTACCGTTCCGAGACGCGATCCAGCTTATACACGAATTACCTTCGACCTTACTGCCGCGCACAAGAGGTCACCTGACCGCGTTCAAGGCCTCGATGTGCTATGTTCTTACGCACCGTCCCGATGGATTGGAGGGTCTGGGTGGATTGTATGGACTCCTTCATCTCGCTAGTATGTTATACTCCTCATCTCTTATTTTTCTTTCCCCTTCCTTTCCACTCGGGCCAGCTTCTGTGAAGCGTGGTTCCAATGTTCCTACCCTCTCGGCTCGCGCTGGAGATCAATGCGTCCGAGGCCTGGTCATCCTCTGGACAGATGTTGAGGCGGCAACATCGTCTCTCTATTCGTCTTTGCGCTTGTCCCGGTTGGTGTCTCATTGGAATCGTGTTAACAGTTGGTATGGTCTTATCTCGAGCTCTCTATGCTCATGGACACAGTAATTAAATTGCATTCATGTATTGGATCGTTGTGCAGGGCTCTGGTGACGCGAGAGCACGCGTGACGACCATCCCGATCATGTATTTAAGATCGAGACATGGATGAAACAGGGACTTCTCTTTTGGTTTCCACTTTCATCTCCCTCAAGCCTCCTTCGAGTTAGGACGACTTGAGCTGAGTCTCTACGAGTTATTGAGCGCCTAGAGTACAGGCACGAGTCCACCTCTGGACTATCTGTTACTTCGACAGTGTTGCGAGACTTTGGTGTGCCGAGAAATACTGGGAATTTCTTACTTAACCCTGATTCGTTTTCCAGAACGCTTTTACCGCCACAGTCTACTAAACCACGAGACAATTGATATCTGCGCTCTAAGAGATCCCACGATTAAGCCGCCGGCAACCTATGGTTCTACCGCCAGGCACACCTGTCAGGCAGTCTCTCTGATTCGCCATATACTTTCCCCGTCCCTTATATTATCCTCACTCAGACTCATCGCTGTCCGTGGCCACCCGGCCCACCCCGCATCAGAATTCTCCCAAATAATTATATACTGCCATGAGCTTGCGAAATGACCCCAACCAGAAATTCGATATCTCCATTCATGCGCCTTTGCACCCCGCTGTCTCTTTCTTATCCGATGTCGATTCCGCAGTCAGCCTAGTCGAGTCCATATCCGGAGTCTTTGCAGATCTATGTCGATTCGCCGGTGCCTAAATTCCGGCGTGAAGGTCTGGCACTTGGCACTTGGCCGCCGCGCCTCGCGCTGTCGCGCTCTCATTTTCGCTGTTCAGATAGTCTACATGATATGTAGCGCGCTATTTGTCATAATATCTTGGACCTCGCTCGCTCGTTGTATACTCACTCTGCAAACGTATGCAGCCACCTTCAAACAATTTGCTGTATTCAGCTGAACCGGGCGGTAACATTCAATAGCACGCTTTCTCCCGTAATATCTTGGACCTCGGTGGCTCGCTGCATATCTACTGCAGTTGTAGCATTATAACATGGTTCAACCTTAAACAACGTCAGCGTCTTTAAATTGTATTCAGCGTTCAATATAACTTCTATCTCAGGTCAGGAACCGCTACTATCTTTGACTCTAGGCCTTGGCGCTTCGGCGCTTCGAATGTTTTGGCGTCCGCGACGTGGGTCCGATGGATTCGTTCTATTAATTCCAGCGCCGAAGCAGACTTACGTTGATTCTGGGCCGGCGTGCGGCGATTTATATCGATGCGTGTCACGGAACCTTGCCTGATCAAAGCATATTGATTACGGGGTTTCTTAAGCCGGCGCGCGGCGATTTACTAGCTGCGTATTACGGAACCTTGCCTACTAGGCGGCTCAACAAAAACGAAAACGCCGACATAGTGATCAGGCTTCCTTGTTACTTGCACCCAACTGATGTTCCGTCCACGTTTTGTTTAAATCACCCAGATCCGGTTCAGCAATATCCGGTTGCGTTAAAACCCGGTTTCTCGAGACTCGCTCACCTCGAGGTCGGGTAAAACAATACGTATTAGTTTGCCCGTTCTTTCCGGACCAATTAGATCCAGCAACGGCTTTGTGGTCCGCCGTTCTACCGGTGTTCTATTGATTTTAGCGGCGGACTTCGGGCTTCAGACTTCTTATGCGCGCGACGTGCCGATATGCATCTAACGGTGAGGTGGTGCCTGTGTCATCGACAAAATTCCGACTCCAACGCACACGGGCATGTAGAACAATGGAACACCGGTCTTCTCTTGGGGGATGGCGGACCCACAAGGACCCACAGACGGCCGTGTGATGTCCGTCCGACGTCGCATTCAATATCGCGACTCGTTGTCGCGTCAATGTGTAGCCACTACCACTAACACGGTACACTTTCGGAAGTCGAATAAGCACCTCTGTCTTTTGTGGATGCCGACAAAAACGACCAGGAGTGAATTGATCATTGATAATTTGACGCAGAACCATCAGATTTTCTGTGTACATGTACATGTAAGATTGAAATCAAGGGCAGGCGGCGATTACAACCATCGCAAGTATATTGTGGGCCCCGCACATCATCTGATGTATAATACGCCTCCAGGTAGGATCTTAGGCCCTCCTGTGGAACCGAGTCGTCGTCGCCCGCGATTACCATTGGCATAGACCCATCGTGTTCGACCCTAGAAAATGAGCATTACACGGTTCGACTCGGGCGTCTTATCCTCCGCGATAAATAATCATCAAGACTCCTTGAAAGGCACGCAAGTTCGAGTACCTATCAGTCTCAGCAGGGAGGGTGGATCAAGGGCACGAAGATAGTGCGGATTGGCGCGGAACAAGTGATGGTTCAAAGATGAGCAAAGAAAGAGACGAGGCTGAAGATCAATTTTCCATCGCGCTGCCCCGTCACCCCACGACGATCCTAGATTACTTCGCTAGCACTCCGAGATGGCCTGGCGGATAATTGCATCGTGATATGTGGCCTAGCCGTATACCTATAACAGAGGAGCAGTAAAATACTACCCGAGGTCTCTGCCTTATCGAATCGATATCTTATCACAGTCAACAATCTTTGTCGAACCGTGGGAACGTGCTCGGCGCGTGTGCCGAGGTTGTGGGTGAGTTGAAGCCAAGTCGCGTTAGTAGTGAAGTGAGCCAATCACAGGGGTATTCGCCGTGGTTTAAATGCCTCCTATTATTACTGGTCAGTCTAAACGTCAAGAGGACGATGCTAGCTACCCGAGATCCCCGCGGCAACCGAGATCGCCGCCGTCGAACCGTGGGAGTATGTTGATTCGGACCGTGTTCCGAGCTATATGTAGCTTGCGATTATTCCAATACAGCTGAACCGCGAATGGATCTTGAAGCCAAGTTCAAGCCAATTACGAGTTGGTAATAATACGGATGCGGAGTTGACGCTAACCAAGACACCACTCAACTCGGAGTACCTAATTTTCTTCGAGTTCCCGCGTCGATATCCAACCATGGCCATTTATTCCGAGTCGTCCGTCCCCGCTGTCGTGCCGGCGGCATGTAAATCATTCATTCATTCCTTACATTAAAGCTCCTTAAGCTTGTCGATCCGCGCCCTGTTATGTACTTAGCCCCATTTCGAAGCGTTCTGACAGTAGGACTGACTTGGACAGTGGAGATCGCCGCTTGGCGGAAACGGTAAATCCGCTCATCCGTTCTGTATCCGCGTCTGGGCCGACCTGTGGAGCTCTGCGGGCGCATATCCTGCTTGAGACTTTGCAGTCTGGAGTTGGTATGCACCTGCGTATGTATGTATGCGCACGAATATGAAGCCTGACTGTCTAAGTACTCGTTCCAAGTTATACGTAGTTTTGATGAGGTGAATCGAATCAGATTCGCGGTCGCGCAATCCCGCGCGGCAAGCAAGTTTGGATTCACATTTACGGCGGCGGGGTACGCAGTACGGCTGCGAAATTCTGATGGACGGGCGTCTGATAAACAAGTAAGTGTTCTATTGTGTAACATGTTCTGTGGCAGACGGCGTCGGCGCCTGCGGGAGCTCCCACGGTTCGACTCGCTACATATATGCAAGTGAGTAAATTCGGATTCAGAAAGTCGTCCGTTTAGCGGTTAATGCATATGTGGGAATGAAGGAAAGGAAAGGAAAAGTCAATGGGTTGGGTTGGGCGGGGCTGACGCCGGGCACGGGTGCGTCGAATGGTAAAATCGCGGGGTGTTGGAAGTATTGCGGCTGAATAGGGCTCAATTGACTCGTAATATGAATTGATTCCTATCTACCTTGAATTCGGTTTCGAGGGATGAATGCCGAAATCGACTCGATCGCCGTCACGGTCGTTCTGGTGCAGTTGGGTCGGAAACGCGCGCACGCCCGCGCGGGAGAATTGAGGTGACTGTGTGGGGCCTGTAACAATGACAATGACAATTCCAATTAGATTCCGCGCTGCGCTGCGCTAGATGCCGAGGGTGGCGCAATGCAAGTACGAATACTAGTATGCGAGTTCCGGGTCTTGGGGCGGGAGGCAGATCAGGACGGCAGGTCAGATTAGATTTAATTGATAAGCTGTAGGCGGTAGCTAGCACGCGTGCCGGCCGCGGCGAGGCGGAAGCGAGGTTCCCACGGTTCGACTGGACAATCACGAAAGGCAAGGTGTAAGAAATTAGAATCTTGAACAAACCTCCCATCCCCCGTCCTCCCCTCCAGTCTCTTCGAACGCGGCTGTGTACACCCTATACGTACATTACATTACGCATTACTGCGGGAGCTTGAATTGCTGTTGCTGTTGCTGTTGGGATATCATGATCAGACCGACATCAGATTTCGGAGTAGTAAATGATGAGATGGGATACGATCAATCAAGATGTAGTGCGGAAAACGAAAGAGGGGTTTGCTTGCTTCTGCTTCTGCTTCTTTTCTTTCATGAATCAGGGCCGGGGCGAACGAGGAATGGAAGGAAGGAAGGAAGGATCAGGTATGATAGGGATAATGATGATATAGGGGTTTGACTCCGAGTCAGCACTGGTCTGCCTTGCATTTACTTACCAATGCGCTACGGCTTACGCAGCAGCATCGCACTGACACTGACACTGACGCTGACACCGATTAGCTGTAGGTTATTAGGCAGACTCGGGGAAACGGAAACGGAAACGCCACGGAGGGAGGAATAAATGGATTACGGAGGATTAATAATATCGGACTAGGAATGCGGGGCCGCGAGCGCTAGCGGGGTCGTAAGTATGCATGGAGATGGGGTGTGATGTGGATTCTGGTTCCGCGGAGGTTTTTGAATTTGCTGTGTCTGTTGTTCATAGATCATGCGCGGACGGCGACGGCAGTGTTTCGCGTTCAAACGTCCAGCAACTGGCCTGCTATTTATAGCTCGCGCCATGTCTGTTTTCCTTCTGTTCTGTAGAGAACTTCCGCGCGGACAAATTGCGATAAATTGCATTGCATCCAGACGCGGCCATGTAAGTACAGCACACGGAAATAGCCAGGCACCGGAGAGGATTGGGCGAGGCAGGAACGATCGGAGATAGAGTTGTGATGGGGTTATGCGGTGACTAGAGCATCCGCGGCTGCACAGGGAGATCAGGCACCAGCCCTCCGGTTGCCAGCCCGGCGGAGGCAGATGTGTATCTCGTCAAGCGAGAGGGAGGCTTCACGTGCTAAGTATGGACCGTTTAGTATTTATTACATTTATTTGCTGCACACGTAGCGCAGACGTCGCCTCAGATGAGCCCGTTGATGCTGCACAACGACGATCCGCTGGACGCGGTGCTCAGGCCGCCGCCGGACGAGACGCAGGAGGAGGCGGCGGTGCGGGAGGCGAGGGAAATGGAGGCGCGCCGGGTGAGCGCGCAGATCGACGCCGACATCAAGGCAGAGCGGCAGGCGAGGAGGAAGAAGCGGATTGTGCGGCTGCTGCTGCTGGGGCAGAGCGAGAGCGGCAAGAGCACTACTCTGAGACGTGCGTCCTTGTTTCTATTCTATGAATTTACGCTATACAAGACCCAGAATTCCAACGGCTGTACACGCCCACCGCCTTCCGCGAAGAGCGCATCCTCTGGCGCGCGGTCATCCAGCTCAACATCGTCCGCTCCATCCGCACCATCCTCTACGCACTCGACCCCACCTCGTCCACGTCCCCGCCGCGCCGGCGGTCGCCCTCGAGCATCATGGCGCTGGCCGGGCCCAGCGCGCCGCCGCAGCCGGGCACCTCCGCCGACGCATACAACTACGACAACTACTACGCCGGCTACAACAACAACTACGCCTCCGCCTCGGGCTACGCCTCGGACGGCGCCGTCGACTCCGACCCCGAGTCCGACCCCGGCCCGTCGTCCCAATCGCGCTTCAACTTCGACCCCGCCCCCGAGTGGGAGGCCCTGCGCGCGCGCCTGCTCCCCCTGCAGCACGTCGAGGCGCTGCTCATCGCGCGCCTGGTCCCGCCAAACGAGGACGAGCCGACGCGGCTGGACTTTGGCGGGGGGCTGCCGCCCGGCGCGGAGGTCATGAAGGAGATATTCGTGCGGCCCGGGAACCGCTGGAAGGCGAGCGAGCACCAGAAGTCGCCCGCGAACTCGCGCTCGCACTCGCGCTCGCATTCGCACGGGTCCGACCGCGACGAGGCGCAGGAGGCGCTGACCGCGTGCGCGCCCGCGATGATGGCGCTGTGGGCGGACCCCGGTGTGAGGGCGGTGCTGCGCAGGAGGAAGGTGCGGTTGGAGGAGGGGCCGGGGTTGTGAGTACGCGTTCCGGGTTTTGCGACGAGCGCTGACGCGTCGACAGTTTTCTGAACGACCTCGAGCGCGTCACGGCGCCGAATTATTTGCCGACGGATGGTGTGTGCCCTCCTTCGCCCTGTCTTGTCTTTTCTTCCATCCATCCTGTCCTGTCTGCCCTTCCCTATTGTGCCCCGCTTCCCCTTCCCGACCAAGTTGCTAACCCGCCCGTAGACGACGTCCTCCGCGCGCGGCTCAAGACGGTCGGCGTGTCCGAGTATACGTTCGAGATGGAGGTGCGTCCGTTTGTCGAGTCGGTTACTTTGTTTTTGGGAGCGAGTGGGGTTGGGATGGAGGGGGACGATCCCAAGCGCAGCGAGCTGCTCGGCGTCGGGGGAAGAGTGGAAGAGTCGGTGCTACGGCCGAGCTAAACGCGTTTCAGCGCGCCGCGGCCTGCGCTTCCCACCTCCGTGCCTCCCACCCCTCCTTCCCTACCTCCCCCTCTCTTTTCTTTCGCTATACTCCTTCATCTTCCCTCTATCTCTCAACGAAAATAGACCTAAAACTGACTCGCGATGCCGCGCAGGTCTCCACCGGCCGCGAAACAGGCACCGAGTGGCGCATCGTGGACGTCGGCGGGAGTCGGAGCCAGGTGAGCGCGCCCTTTCCTTTTTCTTGTTTCTTGTTTCTTGTTTCTTGTTCTTGTTTCGTTTCTTGTTTCGTTCCTTGTTTCTTTTGGTGTGTTTTTGGGTGGGGCTGCGATTGTTTTTTGACGCGGCGGTTATGACCCTCCCTTTTCCGTTCCTACCTTCACTTCCCTGTCCGCGTACGCCTTGCTAACAAAACCCCCCCCTCAGCGTGGTACGTCCAAACGCGACTTGCTGCTAAGCCGGAAGACGAGCGGTGCTGATTGTTTTGTGGGTGCGTTTAGCGACGTGGGTCCCGTTTTTCGACGATGGTGAGTCGCTCGTCTTGTGGTTTCTTCAGAAATGCAGCCGTCCAGGCGGGATGGAGGAGAGGGGCGTGGCGGAGAGGTGACAGAGACTGCCGCCCATCTGCGCCCTATCACCGGGGGGATCATACATATCACAGCAAAAGAAAAGAAAGACAGCACGCTAACGCCGCACACAGTCGACGCGATCATCTTCCTCGCGCCCATCGCGGGCTTCGACCAGGTCCTGGCGGAGGACCGGACGGTTAATCGGCTGGTGCGTGGTGTTTCTTTGCCTTCCGATGGAGACGCGACGAGACGAGACGAGACGAGTCTGCTGTGCGCTCTCGTTTCTACGCGGCGAGGGCGCGACTCCGCGACTTTTTACCCTACGCTCGCGACCCCTCTATACCACCTGCCGCGTCGGCCTTGTCCCCATCCCCAACGCCGTGTACTCTAGCTGACCCTCCCCGCCCACAGGAAGACTCCGTCCTCCTCTGGAAAGCCGTCTGCTCGAACAAGCTCCTCGCGGGCGTGGACCTCGTGCTCTTCCTCAACAAGTGCGACATCCTCGAGCGCAAGCTCGCGGCGGGCGTGCAGTGCGTTTTTGTCCCTTTTCCCCCTTTAATGTGGATTTGGATTTGGATGTGGGCTGATTGGTTGTGTGCGTCGCAGGCTGGTGCGCTACGTGCGCAGCTATGCGGAGCGGGAGAACACGTTCGCGGCGGTTAGTCAGTGTGAGTATTCGTTTGCGGTTTTTCTCTGTCGACGGCGACGGACGGGGGAGGCCGCGAGTTGTGGGGCGTACGAGGAGCCGCGCGTCCCCTCGAGGAAAGGGCGAAAGTTGTTTCGAGATGGCCGAAGCAGCCCCTTCCCTTGACGGACACGATACGCCCTGCTTTTCGCCCTATTTCTCGCTCTCGTTTACGCATAGCTAACTCGTATCCACAGACCTGCGGGGCAAGTTCAGCGCCATCCACCGCGAGTACTCGCCGAACCCGCGCAAGTTTTATGCGTTTTGCACGAGCGTTACGGTCCGCTTCTTCACCTTGTTCTTTCTTGTTTGTAGCTGACCGACCGACGCTGCAGGACACGGCGACGACGGCCGGGATCATCGCTAGTGGTGCGTTGCTACTCTCCTTCCCCGTTTTTTTTTTTTTTTCCTTTTGCGGATGGCTGGGGCTGACGCTGACGCATTGCAGTGCGCGACATGGTCGTCCGGCAGCACCTCAAGCAGTCGAAGCTGCTCTAAGTAGCTGCGTATGGGTGCCAGGGGGAGAGGTTAGGCTAGGAGGTCAGGACGAGGAAGACGATGAAGACTGAAGGAGGAGACGGGAGGAGGCGCGCCGCCGGACACCACTAGAGACCGGCGCACCGGATAGATGCTCCTTCGCCCGCCCTCCCCCGCCGCTGCACACCCACCCATGCCCCATCCCATCCCATCTATACGCCCCCGCACGCACGCATCCCACGCCCACGGCGCTGCGCACGCACATCCACGACCCCGCACGCCCCTTCCCATGCTCACGCCCACGACCATTCACATTCACGGCCGCCCCGCGCGCGCCGCCGCCCCATCCCCGATCCCCTCGAGGCACAGGCACAGGCACAGGCACAATTCTTTTAACTTTTAACTTCAAGGCCCAAGGCGCAGCGCCCCTACCCCTCGCCCCTCGCCCCTCGCCCCGATCTATCAAATTGCTTTCGATGTCGTTGTCGTTGTTGCCTGTATTCCTATTCGTTCTCTGCTGTATCTATTCCCCTCGCCCTTCCCTCGACACTGCGGTCTCAGCACCGACACCGGCTCCCACGACCGACTCCGCAGCCCCGCTGCGGTACGGCGACAACGCGGCGTTTGCCGCCGCCCGCCTTCCCTTCCCCGACTCCGATTCGATTCCCGCTCAGGGTACATGCCGCGCTCCGATTTACGCAAGCGCGATCTCCGCGCATAACGCCATCTTTATGTATCTATCTTCTTGTCTAGTATTTGATTCTGTAGACCGCGCATAGACTTTGTTTACCTTACTGCGTACCATACCATACATCACTGTACAGAGGGGGCGATGTAAGTTACTGCTAATTAATTCGGGCTGCCTGTTCCTGAATCGGATCTGGAGTGAAGAGGCAGGCGAGCATGGATTATTTTCGCGCGCTCTTGACCCAGGCTGGCAGTTGGAATGCCGTACTTTCGGTAGCGGGCGAGTCTGGGCGAGTCTATAACAAACGGCACCCCGCCAGCCACTAATAGGAATAGAAAGAATCCATCGGACCCGAAGATCTGCGCATGTCACCCAATACATTGGAAGCCTCAAGGCGTCAAGAATGAAGGCACAGAGACAAAGATAGAGAGAAAGAGAAGCAGTTCTGATTTGACACGGCATTCCCAACGGAATATTCTGGCGAACCTGAATACAATCGATTCAGTGTGAGTACTCCTGGAAATATTCTGGAGCCGCGACAAGCCGAGGCACAAAGTGTTTACGGCAGAAACGCGCAACGGAGACTAAGTATCAGAGTGGGAAATGGGAGCAAAGGGCGCGCAGTGCGGCACCCAAGCGTCAAGTTCCAAGCTTTCACGGGGACTTTTTCACGCGGCACTGTCGTCCGCATTCAGCTTAGTTGGGATCCAAGATGTCGATGCCATGGGACAGACAGCAGATCCACGAATGAGAAAATGGGATGTGTGGATGGCTGTGGATGGAAAGGAATGGGTTTATTTTGTCGATTCGTGATGGAGGTAATTCGAAATCGGATCTGGGTGTAGACAGCCGGCGAGGCTGGTGCGTGGATGTGCTTGGTATGAATATAAGTAGCCGAGTGAGATGGCCTGGCAGGTGTCCGTTCGATGCTGGCGGTGGAATCGTGGGATCCCGCCCGTGCAGCGGATAGGGATCGTGGTGGCTTGGGCTGCAGTGCGCCCCAAATCAGTGTTTGAAATATTCCAAGAACGCTCGGCGTACCAAGTCATTCGGACTTCTCAACGTACGAAAACGATCGCAAGTCGTCGCGCTCGATACGCGACCTGAGCTCCTTCCGCAGCACAAATTGCGACAGGCGGACGGACAGGTGCTTCGCCAATGGGGCCTCTACGGTGGCACCCTTGCCACGGCTATACAGGATGGAACTCTCGAAAGGCCCGTCGGCATTGCGCCCCGGCCCAACGCTCGAGGAGATAAAACCCACATAGCTGCTTTCCTCGAACTGCATGAAAGTGTCGCATGCGAAGGAGTGCAGCTGCGGGACGAGCGCTAGCCCCGTGTCTGAGGTCCACGTCAATCCACGAAGGAGGTCATCATTAATGAGGAGTTGGCGGTTGTCCGGGACGGCGTCCCAGTGGTTGGGGTCTGAGACCGACAAAATCTCCACGCGTGGCAACCCAGCCAGGCACTCCACTAGTTGGTCTCCGGAGATCGCCAGATTGAATATCTCGAGCACGCGGAGGAGGGTATCGTGGAGAGATGAGCGGGTAGAGAATGCCAGAAAAGCAGTTTGTGGCCAGCAAACTGGATAAAACGTGTGCTCCGTCTTCAAAAGCAGAACCCGGGCTCGACGTAGGGTGATGCATCCGAGGAATTTAACGAATCCCAGGCTTATCCCATGACAGAAATTGATGGCGAGAGAATGAACGGCAGAGACGACGGCAGAGACGACTGCTGGAAAATCGTGAGCTGTGGGAACTAGGGATCCGAAAACAGGTTTTTGGAGAATCCGTGGGCGATACAATGAAAGCCTCGTAATTTGTGGGCAACGACACAATTGTAATACTGCTCTGGCGATGTCGTCTTGTCCAGGTAGTCAATTAAAAGTGATTGAGCGCAACTAGTTCCACGGCAGGTTTGGCTTTGGATTTTCTGGAATTGAACCTTCAAGTGTGAGCTCCGCTAATCGGGGTGAAAATTGGAAAAGATCATGATCAACGGGAACACCATCGACAAGCAGCCGTTCGAGGAGAGGGAAATGGCCTTTGCGGACGTCAGACACTTGATAACCTGCTGATACGAATGAAGCTCGGTCCAAATGCTCGCATCCTTCCAGCGGTGGGAATGCTGAGCTAGAAGCTCCAGGATAGAACCGCCGGTGGTCGGACCGAAGTCGGGGCTCCGAATATAAATCTGGAGAGGTATGTTTCCGGATCGTTCGAAGGCGGACCTCTCGAACTGCACTATTCGCTTGTTTGCTGCGGTCGAGATATTGGCGTATCCAAAATCCATTTCTATTGTAGTCCACAGCGCTGGTGTGCCCATGACAAGGCCACGCCAATGGGCGCAGATTTGTGCAAGACGGCGCAACTTGAAAAGGGAAGTGAGGCGGCCCGTCCGTGGCTCCCCACCACAGAGGACCCCACCTCCTCGGGGGATATCAGCCCAGTCGTCTATGGAGGTGGGATATCGCAATGGGGAGCAGAAGTCGAAAATCTGCAGCAATATCTCGTCGTGAAGTCGCCGAATGGGGGCCGAGACACTGACGCATGCGTCGGCGTGATATTGGAGGGCGGAGCGATCCGTGACCATTCTGATCATGACGGACTGGAGCTTTGCTATCTCCTCGTCGTACCTTTCGACCATCTCCACCGTCGATGGGACCTGAAGCCCATAATTGAACAAGCTTTGTGTATTGGTCCGATCGAAGGATGGTTTGGAGTTGAGCAGTCTCGATCGGATGGGGGTGAGCACCAGTGAAAGAACCGTAGCAGTATGTGATAGGTTTATTCGACTCCATGTAGATGAGGGTGAAGTTGGGGTGAAGAGCAAGATGCCACTGCCCGGCGAGTGGCACTGCCACAAAGCCGGGCCGACCCGCCTGCACCGCGAAAACCAACCTGTGTTTTTGCGGATGAACTGGAGGCCGAAACTATTCCCGCAGAGGTTCATGAAAAACCTTTGATGACAGCTCGCATTTATTTGCATGACCCACAAAGCAAAGTTACAACTTGGAACTGGTTGTTCCACTCCTGCAATCACACCTGCCCAAAATGTTCACTGGCAGTGGTTGATTTTCCTTCCACATGTGTGCGCAACATCCGAGAAAAAAAATCTAGACCATCTGGTTCCAGCCGCAACCACCCAAAGACAGGTGACGCCCTGCTATACATCGACTGAATGGGCCAAGGTCGGATGCAGCCTATTGTTCAGTATCAGTTCATATGGCAAGAATCGCAAGTCCTAGTGTGAAATGGAGTATATACGGGGAGGGTGCGAGTGCGACTCGTCCAGTCGCACTGTCAGCCCGGGAGTCGCACTGACGCGGCCGTCAGCAGTGCGACTCGAAGGCTGTCAGTGCGACTCGCTTCAAGCCGTTGATGGTAACAGTCACAGGCGGAACACATGACGAAGTGATGCGAACAGCCGTGCCGTTTACTTGCCGTAGCCTGTAAACGGTAGATAATTTCGAGTTTATCACACAACTGGGTGGTGCTGTGAAATTCAAGGTCAACCTAAGAATGTATTCTAGGTAGCACACTTGGTATGTAAATAAATACAGGTGGCTGACTTCACGAGCCGGCATCCCCTTTATGTACATGGAAAAAGAGGGAGAGTGGGTTCAACAGAGGTGCGATACTATTACGGGGGGGGCTCATCCCAGACAATGTTTGGTCGTGCATGTGGAGATCACCTTCATACTTCAAAATCGGGACATTTTCGGAGTTGGGGACACGCATCATTGCCGAGTACAATTGGCCATGCGAGAATACAGGTCGTCGCAAGTCAATGCCTAGCTTTTGAATTGTTAAGCCTTGGCAGCTATTAAAAGTAGTTGCATGACCGATAGCAAGGGGTATCTGCTTTCTGTGAGTGGTGAAATTGAGTCCATGGGGTTGGAAATGACAGTTAATGCGTGGAATATGAAGACGGATCTGAGAACAGATTAGTACAGTTGAAGAATAACAATCAGGGTATGTACATACCGAGTCCACATTTTGGCCAGCAACCATAGAAGAAATTGTCTCTACCTCAACAGCAAATTGCAGACAATTACCCTGGTATTTTTTGTGAGACCTCGCGAAGCATTGAAATTGCGTGTAAGTCGGCAGATAACGCCAATGTTGAGAACTACTTCGTGGGGGAATACTGGGTTCATTGAGCGAGTTCAAAAATTCGGGATTACCGAAAATTGCCTAATTTGAAGTGTTGACATCGTCTTCTACAGAGTCGCTGCTGATGTAGAGGTGCGAATTCCCAGACACATTGTTCAGGATGATGGCATTGAATTCGTTGACGAATAGGTTGAATGGGCTTAGAATGGCGCGAGAGATACAAGTTGCGGGATCGGAGAGAACAACAGGTGGGAATATGAAGTCGACGAGTTCCTCGGGTGAATGTGGATGGCGTGAACGCCCTAGATCCACGGAATCGTGAAGATGATCATCGCCGACGCTATCAAGAAAGGACGAAAATGCCGTGGCGTTGCCGCATCGACATCTGTAGTTCCAAGATTTCAAAATGGTCAGAAACTAGTTGTGTGCGCAGCGATGCTTTGCATATCGCGGTTTATCCTCCGAATCTAACAACAGGCGCCACCTTGGGCGAATGAGAATGAGGACAATTCTTTGCGTGTGAAATGCATACCTGGCAAAAATCCTCAACCATAATCAGCATCTTCCCTCCCCATACCCTGGTTGAGCATCCTGTCAATGAGCGCATAAGGCGGTCGGCGCAATCAAACACTTTGAAATGTAGGCCGCCAATTTCATCGATTACATGGCATTTGGCTGCGAACAGTAATTTAGCCCGGTCTCCTCTACGCCTCACAGAGGACTTGAGATGTGGATTATACTCATCGATTGGAATGCGATACAGATAGTGGGTTGTTCGTCCTCCGGGATAATTTTTCGCTGCAAAGGCGGATAACGCGAAAAGTAATTTGATCTAACTTCCACAGTGCTCCTATGACTGGATGAAGGACGAAAGTATTTTCCCCATCAATATGCAAAGGCAACGGATTGTCCATGCTTGTAATGAACATAATCCGATCGTAGATAACGCGCTGATGGAGCATCAGTGCTGAGAAGAAAGTCAATGTAAAAAATAAACACAGATAGATCTAGATTGGTTGGATCGCCGGACCCGTGATGGCGCTCAGCTTCAACCTCTTGTTGTCTTTCTGCAAGTTCGGGCAGTCCAATCTCGGTTGGTGATTTCCCCAGACCTTGTACTCGCAAGAGTTCGTTGAGGACCCGTTCTTGTGATGAGGCAGTGGTCCTTAACATGCTATCTCGCCGTGGCGGGGATATACCATCATTCTGGATCCGGCAAACACCAACATGTCCAGGTTGGTTGAAACGGATCCTCATATGCAGACGATTGGGATATTCATCCTCAAGAACCTGTAGAGGTTGCATCTCCTCTGTGGGAACGTGTTTTTCAAGTCTGCATTGTGATCCTAATTCAACGTAGGTCAGATTATCAAGGAGAGGATTTCGTGGGTGTGAGAGGTATCGGACCAACAGAGTCACATCGGACTCTGAACCGTTTTTCCGTGACATTTCGCCATAGACGTTTCACAGCTGGCTGTTTCTCGGAAATGTGGAATAAAGCCAAGCGCGTTGCTGCTTCAATGGATAATAGGTAGCGTCCTCTTTCGGGAATGATATCAAAGCGAGCGGCGGCGTACTCGGTGATCTCGGAGATACGATTTACGGGTGCGGGATGCGAGGCACATGAGGGGAAAATTGGGAAAAGAAGAGGAAGAAATCACCCGGCCGCTCCCTCCCGCCTGATGATCAATGACGGAACAGCGGTCACACATTGATGGCCATGCTTAAGCAAGCCATGCGAGTCGCACTGTTTGATGCTGAGTCGCACTGTTACATGGTTCCAGTCGCACTGATGGCGCTGAGTCGCACTGTCAATCTGGTGACAGTGCGAGTGGCCGAGTCGCACTCGCACCCTTTTCGTCATCCCTCTGTGAAATGTGTACCTGGAATGTCATCCCGAATCAGAATCACTCTCCTCCGTTTCGGGTTCTTTCATCCAAGTGGGGAGCTTCCAGTGCAGTTTCCCGCTTTTTTTTGCTGTACGCGACCGGCTTCAACTCCCTGTCAAACCACCGTACTTCGAGATACTCGCCCACGTCGTCCCCAGTGAGTCCTAAGCGCGCGCGCAACTGCCGTTCCATCTTCCGGCGTAAACCGCGCCTGAAATGAATGACCGAGTTGCGCTGAGCGTAGAAATGGAACCCAATTCGTTGGATGAGTGGGAATTTTCGCGTCAGAACGCTCTTCGTCGACTCTGAAGAAACCCACGGAAATTTTTTATTGATAATCGTGAGGAAATATGCGTAATCCAAGTCCGCCGTTTTGTCGTATAGCGTGATTGACAACACTAGCTCAGTGATGTTCGGCGCGGCCTCCAAGGCGTCAAGAATGTGAACCGCCTCGCGCATGGGAAGTAGAGCAACCGACAGCATGTTGAGGGTCGGAAGGACAGGTATGGTCCTAACACTCCTCGCCAGTTTAATCATGTCTAAGTGAAAGGTTGTTAGCCATGATATCCGAGCAATGTCAGTTATTTACCTGATCCATTAAGCGTCAAATGCAATATCACAAGTCAACGATAACAGTCGAGTAGGCCGAGATCTTTGCATTAGAGCGACGACATAGTTGCACTCAGAATAATGTGTACTTAACCGTTAAATTTCCGAGCCCGGTGAGATCGAATGGTGGATATTCCCGAAGCTCCCACTTCGTATCCTCATCGAGTTCCCACATTTCGATGTCTTCGAGTGAAAGAACTCGCAGCTTCCCTCAGGCACAGAGAAGCATGGCGAGGTCATCGAGACCAGGAAACTCGACGTTGCTGAGACGTAGTTCTTATATATTTGGGAAGAGTGCCATGTGTGCCACCGCCACCGAGACATTGATTTTGTCTGCGTTCCATTCGACGCTGAGAACGTTAGGCATACTGGGAACTGTGGGCGCGACGACAGCAAGCCAGAGTTCCCGGAATGACTGCAATTTCCGACGGTCCTTTATCCAGCCCAAAATGACACCGGAGAATTTGAGTTTTTTTGACCAATTTTTGGCAACGATCTCAAGGCCAGGCGTCCGGCGAAGGATGCTCTGCCATTCCGAGAGATCCTGCACGCAGGTAAAATGGAGTACAGAGAAAAGGTGTTCTACGGCTAGAGACCGCAGAGCCTTCGACACAAGGCACATGGCGCGGAGGGAGTCTGCGTCGTCTGCATTGTGCCCAGTGATTTCGCTCGCCAGTTCCGAGGGGGTTCGCGACCCTGCAACAGATAACGGATATCAACAGGTGGGAAAGAGTTCGACGAATCGACGAAACAAAGAGATTCCAAAGGCCCCATGTTCAAGGCAACGATAACCAGGCCTGGGGGTCGAGAAAGAGGAAGCAACGCGGACACGTGAGAAACCATCTGTGATTCACACCAAAAGGAGATAAGACGACACTTGTACTCAAACCCTTCTATCCGCAACGATTGTCCACCATCTGTCCGTAAGTCGTCCTCAATGAAAAGCAATAATCTGACGAGTTGCTCCTCTGAGTAACCAGGTTTTCAAAATGACTGCCACCTCCGACCTAGTCCAGCGACCCATCTTTTGTTTCCCGAAGATGTAGAACGAATCGTAAACGAAACATTGCTGAACGATGCCAGAATACGCGCGGCACAATGTCACTTTCGCCGTATAGATTCTATAAATGGTGGGTCAGCACCATCCCTTCCTCGGTGGTAGTGAAATCGAAGGCGAGCAGGACGAAACCGATCACTTTCCGAACTGTTGTCTTCCGCCCGCGGAACGGCCAGTGGACCAAGCAGATCATCGACTTCCTGTTGCCCAACGCCGAACTCATTCATATTCTCGCCTTCGATTCGCCACTTGCCAAGGGCGAACTCTCGAACGAAGAGCTGTCCCACGTCCGAGCACTCCTCGAAGCTTTAAAACGAGTCGGACATCTGGCCGTGCCCTGGAACATCTGGGCCCACTTCTCTCGAGAATGCGGTGCCATCCGACTCTAAAGTATCTATCTCATGTGGGTCAGCGCTCACCCCACCGCTCCGCCATCGTTGAGACACCTACAACATCCCGCTGCATTAAAAGCTCTCACCGTCTACGCTCCGGCGAATTTTCGCGATCCTCTCCAGTTTCGACCGTGGGGGCATCGGTACCTCCCGAACACGGCGCACTGCGTCAACCTCGCATACGTTACCTACGCGGCCGACCGGATCCCCATCCCGACAATCGAGTGCCTGTGTGAGGATATTCCCCCCCTGCAGGCGGCCATGTTCGTCCTTCCGGAGAAATACGCAAACAAGGATCGGGAAGACGTCCCCGTCGACGACAGGGAGCTCCATCCAAATTTCTCCGTGGTTTATGTACGTTTCTCGTTTCAAGTACTGGGCGAGTGGTTGGCCAAGGCAGAAGGACGGTACAGCCTTTTAGAGCACCCGGCTCCTCGGGCTGTGGAGACCTCTCTGAGGGGACCGAGGTGGCTCAGTGATCACGATGGACAAGGGGTGCGTGATCTCTGGATCTTGGCAAACGTTCCCACGACCACCCACCCCCCCAGAAAAGGAAAGTGTTTGGCTCGGGCAAATAGCGGCCATCACGGCACCATCTCATCGACTGTGCCACTGTAGTACGCGCGTATTACTGTAGCATTTTGTTCAATTCGCGGGGCCTGTGACGCGTGACACCCATTCGCGAACTTTGGTTTTCGCGAATTGGCTCGGGGTACTGTGACACAGAAAAAAATTCGCGTTTTTGCCCGGAGCACCGAGACCTACTACCAAGACCTAGACAGCTCATTTCTCACTCAAATAAGCACATTCATGCACCAGCATGTGTTTATGGTGCCAACAAGAAAGTGGCAGTCATGCTATACTCACCAACAAGGAAATCAAATCCATTGTGTTTGTGCGCTCGCCGCGGCACCGTGACAAATGTGGCAGTTGTGTCCTGTTTACTCCCGATCACGTCAGTCACGTGAGCGCTGCGACAAATCAAACATCGCTGTACTTGGGGAAAAAATCGCATTTTTCGCGCATTTTTGGCGATTTTGTGACTTCTTTCGCAAGTTCGCGACTGGCCTCGGTGACCTGTGACATTCGCGAATTTTTTCGCGAATTTGGGGGCCTGTGACGCGTGACACGCGAATTGAATGAAATACTACAGTAGCTTCTGCAGCTCTTCAGTTAGTTTGGAGGATTAACTCTGACATCCAG
Organism: Mycena albidolilacea; assembly: GCA_029282495.1. Lineage (NCBI taxonomy): Eukaryota > Fungi > Basidiomycota > Agaricomycetes > Agaricales > Mycenaceae > Mycena > Mycena albidolilacea. The sequence continues at coordinate 651,709 of JARIHO010000048.1, read as the reverse complement.
ATATTCAGACACTCTTTATCTCAACCTGCAGCACACGTTGGCCTGTAACGAGGACGAGACAAGGGCCCCAGCCCAGGAAAGTCCGAAAAATTGACCTCCATTCTGACTGATCCAAACTCAAAATATACATTCTTCATAGGTGACACCTCGGTGAGAGCACATCTTAAACCCTACATATTGGTGAAATATTGAAGCCGAGCCTTTGGGGAGCGCGCGCCGTTGAACCGAACAAGCGCCGCCATCACATCAATCATCTCGCGTGGTTTTGATGGCAGCCAAGATCCAGATCTCACGCACCTCTTGACGATGGACCCGGCATACATCCAGTCACATGTCAGGTAAAAGTTAAACATTGATTAAAAATGCATAGACCGGCTATGTTCAGGCGTGTCCGATCCCTGTGACTCTGAGAGAAATTCATGGCCGCTGCCGTATTTCGCCCGCGGCGAATTTTCCCCCAAAGAACGTCGCAATTCCCGGTCACAGAGAATTCTGTTCCCGATATGATATCTTACATACACGCCAAGAACGAATCCAAACAAGACACCGATTAATACCAATACACTACCGACAATAAGTTACTACTACGGTCCATTCCAGGACAGAGTCAACTACTACTAGTGCTCGCGACCCACGACGTACAATATATATGCAGAAAAAGAAGATGTGAGATGATGCAAGAAGGGAAGATTCTGCCTGCTATACAGCTAGACTACTCTAGCTGTCAGGAAGAACGAAATCGAAAGGAAGGATATAATACAAACGGCAGTGTACAGGTGCGATTAGAAGTTGGTTCGTTGGTCGCGTCGCGTCGCGGGGTCAACTGGCTTTTGGCGCGGTGGAAGCGGATGCGCGCCAACGTCGTCGAACAGACAAGAAGATAATTAGAGAGGAAGAGAAATATGACACTTAGCTGGGCGGGTGCTTTCACGACGCAAATATGCTGGCGGTGGGTGGTGCGTGTCGTTACTGGTCGAAATGTCGGATAGCGAATAAGTTAATATGTTGCTGTGTTTCACGACGGTTGCGTCTCGTCTCGTCTCCGTCTTGGTTTTCGTCTTCAGATGCGCTCGCGCTCTCATCGAATGGGTATCTCGTGCTCATCAGCTGAAGCAGCCGGCAGGCCGCATGATATTTTTAATACTAGAACCCCATCCTCCATCGCCGCATCAATGTCTTCAGGCTGGCAACGAAGGGGACAGGCGTTGGCATACGAAAAGACGGGTCAAACATAACGGCACGCAGACGGGACCAACGCACTTTGGTATCTGCCGGGACGGGGAAGGAGCGCGCGAAGCGGCCGTATTTGCGCTCGCGCAGCACGGGCATCGTCGCTGGGAGCGAGAGCGGGAACGGCGGCCGCGACTGGCCGCTGACGGTGACTTGCCGAACGCGGTTGAAGAGCGACGTCGCGAGAGTGATGCTGAGGTCCTGTTTCTGCATGCCGGGGAGCTCGAGCAGCGCGGTGAGGATGCGCGTCCCGGGGTCGTAGTGCGTGTCGGCGCGGATAATATATCGTCGTAGGTCCGCCGCTGGGGTTTCCGGTGGAGCTCGAGGGCCCAATGTGCCGCTGGGCGCAAACGCTGGCGAGCCCGCTACAAAAGCCGGCGACGTGACCTGTTGTCCAGGCGAGAAAGACGGTGACGTCGCCTGTGGGCCGTACTCACTGCGCAGCTGGTGAAACGACGACGCAGAACAGTAAAGCAAGCAGCCCACCTCATTGGCGACGCGAACGTCTGTCTTCCTGCCGCAGGCGAATGTACCACGGAGCCCTGCGGTGTATTGGTCTGGCTGGCAAATCGAACGTGGTGGTGCGCCTCGATTTCCCGTCGGTGCGCTGCAGCAGAGCTTCCGGACGCGCTCGACGGTCGTGTATAGGGGTGATATTGATGTGGACGCGCACGCGACGCGGGGCGGGTACTCGGGCCGGCGTGGGCGGTGGATCGGGTGGTGGTATCGACTTGCAGCATCACAGGTTTAATCTCGACCGGCGGCGAGCGCCCCGGCGTCCCCGCCACAGGGTGAAGCCGTATTGGTGTTAAATCATGGGTGCCTCGCGGCAGTACTTGGGTCGGTACTAAATGCTGAGGGTCTTCAAGCGGTTGCTGCGAGTACAACGACTGCTGAGGCGTGGGTGGAGGCTGGTGGTGTTCTTGGGATTGTTCTAACGCTTGTTCAAGCGTCTGCTGGGGCATCTGGTCGGATACTTGGGAATGCTGCGATTCTTGTTGTTGTTGCTCCCACTGCTGAGGCTGCTGGTAATTGGGGTCGCGCGGGGTGGGGGGTGCTGAATGGGATGCATATTCATCAGGGTACTGGCCGCTCTGGCCTTGTCCGTAGTACGACATGGAGGTCGAGAGCAAGCCGCGGAATCAATTGCGCCTGAAACTCGGACCTTTTATACCGACGGAGTCAGAATTTTGACAGAACAATGTGCCATCATTGATCCCATCAACCGGGCGCTCATCGCGTACACGTGCACCGCCACCCGACGCCACAGCGGACAGGACTTGGCGAAAACGCCGCCGAGCGTCCTTTTTCACGCGTGCGACCTGCCATTTGGGGAATATCAATGCCGCCGTGCGAGTTAGACGCCTCGGTGATGACGGGAAGCGTGTGCCCGTCTTGACTCCGCGTTGAAGAGAACACCATCAAACCAGGCGGAGAAAGGGAAGGATGCGGGCAATTTTTTTATACGAGGTCGTGCAAGTACATGTGCAGCTATTGAAAACAATAATACAATTTTAACCAGTATCTGAGTAGTGGAGGAGGGCCTGACAAAGCAGTGGTTTGTATATGGCATCAAAGCAAAGCCCACACTCAGGGCGACAAGGGGGAGAGCTTGGTGCAGTGCATATTCTGGAAGGTCAAATCATCAGGGAAGCAAAGGCAAGGGAGAGTCCAAGAAAAGAAGCCATCCATTTTCAGGGCTAGTTCATTCAGCAGGTAAGTTGTTACACACTCCTTAGCAGATTCCGACGTCCAGCGAGGGAGAGTCCAAGAAAAGAAGCCATCAATTTCAGGGCTAGTTCATTCGGCAGGTGAGTTGTTACACACTCCTTAGCGGATTCCAACTTCCATGGCCACTGTCCTGCCGTTTAGATGAACTAACACCTTTTGTAATGTCTGATGAGCATGAATTCCGGCACCTTACCCCCGTGTTTGGTTCATCCCACATCACCAGTTCTGCTTACCAAAAATGGCCTACTAGAAACTCTCAATCACCGAGCAGTCCAATCAAGAGACAGCTTGTTCTTACATATTTAAGGTTTTGAGAATAGGTTAAGGTTGTTTTAACCCCAAGGCCTTTAATCATTCCCTTTACCACATAAATCTGATATGAGAATGAAAAACACCCACCATTGGTTTGCATGCACTCTCGGCCAAATTTCGGGGACATCTCGGTCTGGCTGGTAGAAAGGAAGTATCCAAGATGGCATAAACAAGCAAGGCTCTGTGTCGTCAGATGGACAACATGCATACCTCATTCGGTTCCTCAAGGTGGGCTGTGTCAGTACCCTAGTCACTGTGCAAGGTCAGAGAGTAATCTTCAGGACAGGTCAAATACTGTTGATACTGGCCAGACAATCCAAATAATCAATGGCCATCTGTGTGTACTCAGGCACCCTGTTGAGCCTGCACGGCGGTGCACCTTCTAGTGTGCAGCTGCATTAGACGAAGAGGAAGCTGGTGGGCCACTTCAAAGAGCATGGTGATAGCCTAGAGGTGGGACAAGACGAAACTCAAATCCTATGAGATTTCCAGCTGCTCGCAAGGTTCCAGTACGGTGGGCACAGTCCCAAGCTTCGGATTTTGCTGGATTTTTATGTTCAACTGCCCTCTGCAGCAGCACCTTTCTGAAGGACATGTCAGGTGGCCCTGACTGGATCAGCCAGCTTACAGAGAAACAGCTATGGTACTTCATGGCTTTGACCGCCGCAATCCACACCAGAGCCTCGTGATTGCTAATTTTTTTCCAGCAGAGTGCTCAGCGCTGCAGCCTGGGTGAAGAAAAAATCTCGCAAAGCAAAGCAAAAAATTCTAACGTCTTATGCTGTTTTTTCCGGATGTGCATTAACATGGGCTGGGACCAATAACTGGGTGTTAGGGTCGGAATACATAAGGACGGAGGGCGACGCGTGAGGTCACAACTGTGATAATTTGCGTCAGGTGTTCGCAGAGCGCCATCATTGATGCGGCGCGCACAGCCTCAGCACCGCCACCCCGACGCCACAGCAGACAGTCAGACTTGGCAAAAGCTAATATACATGTTATGGCGTCTAGGGCACATTATCAAGTACAGTACGATCTTCTCAGTTCAGTGTCCGGGCACAGACGACCATATGCAAGAAAACGGGAACCCTCCACTTCATGGGTGCGACCTGCCATTCGGGGGAATATCAATGCCGCCGTTCATCCGCGGCGAGTCAGGCGCCTCAGTGGTGGCAGGGAGCATGCTCCCGTCAGGATGACTCCGCGGGACAAGCTGCCCCGTCTCCGCCAGCCGCCCCCCGCGCTCCACGCTACTTCGTCGACTCTGACTCGAGCCCCGGTGGAGACTCCCTGACTCGACGACGCGCGCACTGCCGCCGCGTCGGATCGAGTTGCGCCGGCTCTGTGGCTCCACCGGTGATAGCGAATGATCGCGGTCGCGGTGCGGCATATGATACGACACAGTAGGAGATCCGAAAGACGAGGACAAGGAAGGCGGGGGGACGGATGGGTACGTTAGGCCGCGGGAAGGCGCTCCGAAGGTGACGCCGCCGGGGTTGTAGGACGTCGGGGGGCTGGTAAGGTTGCTGCTGACGCTGACGTAGCTGCCAACGGGATTGGGCGAGGTGACGGGCGAGAAGGGGAACGGCGAGTCGGAGGAGGAGGAGGGCGAGTGCGAGAGGGGCGTGTTGCCCTCGGAAGTATTGTTGCTGTTCACGCGCCGAATCTGGGTAGGCGGACGGGGTATAGGGACTCCGTTGGTCTGCGCAGCCGGTCGAGGTATAGGGACGCCGTTGGTAGGGCGCGAAATGGGGGCATGCAACACTGAGTTAGTCGGAGACGAAGTATTCGATGAGTATGCGGACTGTGGGCGCTGATGTGTCGGCTGGGAGTACGGGTCTGAAGATGCGAGGCCGACGAGGTGGTCCACGGATAAGCCTAACTGCAGGCGAGTCAGACTGACGCCCTGCGGCCAGTGGTTTGGGATCCACTTACGCGGTTTCGATGCTCAAGCAGCTCCTCGCGGTATATTTCGTTCAGCCTTGATATTCGCACATAATCCCGTTCCATGTCGACAAGCCGGGACCGGAGCGCCTCGTTCTCCCTCTGCAGCGCCGCCAGCATGATTTCCATAGACGGATTCGAGGGCCCAGTCCCATTCCCAATCGGCGAGGCACCAATCCCCGCCAGCTGCTGCTGCGCCAGCCTGAGACTCGACAGCTCCCTTGTAAGCCTATTCACATGCGACTCCGACTCGGCCTCCAGCACATTCTCCAGCTCGATCTTCTCTTCCCTCAGCTGCCAGATCAGATAAATTCCCAGAAATCTGCAATGAGTCAATGCGGCGCCCACCTGCTCCAGCTTTTTCGACAAGACATTCATGATGCGCTCCTCTTCTGCCTCGTACGCGTTGATGAGCTCCTCCTGGCGGGTCATGGAGCTGACCGACAGCCGGCGGATGGGCGGCGACATGGACATGCTGCGGGCAGCGGCCCAGGTTGTGGACGGGTCAAGGAGCGTTTAGTCGGCGGGTTGCCGGTCCGACCATCAATTGGAATTTGGCACCCACATGGCAATATTTAATTTCAGCCACGTTCTTCCGTCCCGCTTCTCTTTGCGTCTCTCCGCGTCGATTGTGCCTGTGCAGGATGATTATCATTCGGATATGCCCTGGCGCGGAAAGACGTGTCCTTTTCAAGTTCAGAAATATCTTCAGTCGAGGCAAGTCGGAGTCGGGAGTCGGGAGTCAGGACGAACGCAAGACAAACGTTTAGCGAAAAGTCCGTGCCTTCAACACGACGTTCGGGTCTAAATGGGGGCTTGGCAATGACCGATCTACGTGCCTGACCTAATTCGGAGATTCTAGCTTCGACTGCGGGGACTCAGGACTGGCGGTACGAATTTATGCTGTGGGACCGTCTCCGGGCGAGAAAAAAAAGAACAGCGAATTCTTGTCGCATCCCCGCGTTCAACCATTTGAGGCCTCAGGGACAAAACTCGTTTCCGAGCCGGATAACGGTCAATTTCGCATCTGGTCCTCACGAACAGCGCGTCTAATTAAATCAAACGGCGAACACTTCGAACATCCGCCAGGTTGACAATTAGGCTCAATTCACAACAGCTTGATGTACAAGAAGTGCAGGCATTTCCGCGGACCAGAGGTAAGTTAAAAGTAGTCAACTTACTGTGTACATTTTTGGTTTTGACGCGATATTTCTGCTCAGGGACTCATTGAGCCGACAATTGCCCCAAGCCTCGATTTTTCTTTGGTTTCCTTCAACTCGTCGAGACTAGTCCAGACACGTACGTCCGCGGAGAACGGCATTTTAAAGAATTCTCAGCTAGCCTTCTGACTCGAGGGCAAGCACACGACTTGAATTTTATGACAACGACGTGGCCCCAAATGGTCCGGGGGCAGTCGGCGCAGTGCAGCTGAATTAAAAGTTGCTGGGCGAAGTTTAAGAGCTTGTCCCAAGCTTGTCCTATCCAAACTCGCAAGACTGAGGTTCACTGGATTGACCGGTAAGCCAACTCGAGATTAGCAGAATGCAATATTGCCTTAAATCAAATGTCTATCAGTTACAAGTCTCTGTCTCTATGGACTGCGTATCCGAAAGGAACCACGCTGGTGAAATTTATCCTGACTCTTATCCCGGGCAAGCAATAATTAATTCTCAATCATGATTTGGTGCATCCGAACTCGACTCAATATTAACACTACTCGCATTCAAGAAAGCAGACGCGACAAATAATTCAAACATCCGCAAATTGTGCAAGCCGAACGTCGACTGACGCTGCATCCTTCATCTGAGATGAACGAATAAACAGCGGCCGGGCGTCCCGCCACATCTTTGTCGCCTCCGCTGCGTTCCCCCGCGCCATCAAAATATCTCCGATTCGAACCATGCAGTCCGCCCGCCTTCGGTGTACGTCCATCTCGGTTGCCCCCTCCAATACGGCGCTGAAAATGTTCAGAGCAGTCTCGTCGTCACCTTCCGCAAGGAAAATGTCGCCCAAACACCGCAATGCCTGATACGTGAGCACCACATCGGGCCAAACTCGTACTGCGGCGAAGAACGTCCCGGCCCAGTGGAATGTGGTCTCGACATCCGACATGCCGTGCCGGAGATCTCCAAGCATTTGGAGGCACTGCGTCACCCCAGTGATCATGTACCCCACCCGACTGGATTGAAAGCATGAGATGTATCCCTCGCGTGCGGCCGCAGTGTCTCCTCGCGCCAAACGGACACCCGCCATCAACCGCTCGCAGAACAGTATTCCCTGCTTCCAATCCAAACGCACGACAGCCTGCTTGGCAACCACTAGCCCGCGGAGGACATGCGCTTCGTCCCTTCCCACCGTCTGGTCGATCTTGACCATGTTGAGTAGCGAGTTGGTGTGGAAGCACGGGTGCCGATCTTGGTCCGTCATGCGCGCCACCCCCTCATACAGCCTGCGTGCCTCGTTGTACTCGCTCTTCTCGAACATGATCCCCGCTTCGATATCCAGCATGTTGACCTCCCGCGACGAGCTCTCGTGCCCGTAGGTCACCAAAATATCGCGACCCAGTTTGCACAGGTCCGACGCACTGCGCAGTCGGGCTATGGTCCAATACGATGTTGCTTTTCCCTCTGCAAGCCGTTGCCCCGAGACGGAGTGTGTGATATTGCTGCGGCGGAGGTCGACTGTCAATTTGACCGCCCCGAGCTGTTCCCGAATGTTTTGCTTTTCAGCTTCTGTCATTCCCAACAGGCTAAATTGCAGGGCTTTGGGGAGGTTGCCAGCGATATAGTGGTACCTGGCTGCAAATTTGTAGAAGTTGTCTGCAGGATAAAAGTTGGTTAGCCCCCAGTCTCGGAGAGATGTATTACGCACCGCGGGCGGAGGTGTCCCCTTCCTGTTTGTAGAACTGAACTCCGTGCTCAATCAACACTTCCACCTCAGCGGGTTCAAGGTCGTAATAGTCCGCAAAATCCAGACAGTAACATATATATTCCCAGTGCAGTCCTCGATCACCGCTCGAGTGGATATGATCAACCACATGCTGGGCCAACGGGCTCTTTCCTTTCAGAACATTCTGCGAAAAAAGATGCAGACGGAGGATGCTGCGCATGAGCCGCTGTTCCTCCTCGCCAGAATGTTTTCTGGACAAGGCGATTTGAGTGACGCTGTCAATGTTTCCAAGATTCGACATGAGTCGTGATACGAGTTCCTGAGACGGCAGTTCCTTGTGCGATTTCCACAGTGTCAGAAGAGAATCCCAATGCCGGTGCAGGCGCTCCACCGCATCATGCGGCGGTGGGTAGACACTCTTCATGTATTGGCGAATGGGGGTCAATGCCTTCAGGCGCCCTTGGTCCATGTATGCCAAAGATGTCCGGACAAGTGCTTCCCTGCATTGTAAGACATTTGGGATGTCTAGTGCATCGCGTGAAAGCATGTCCACTTCAGAAAGTCCATTGGGCAGAAAGGATAGCAGGATGAGAAGACTTTTAGCATTTGGGGAGGAGAGCATGCGCGGGCTTGACAAAGACAGCGTGATCGATGTTTCCAGGTTTGATCTCTTATCATGACCGTCAGATAAGAGTGCAGTGTTCTCAATCTTCCAACGGCGTAGAGTTTTCGAGTAACCCTCGTACGAAGCTACGGCCGCCATAAGGCTAACCTGCGAAATCAATTATATTTTTGAACAAACGGAGGCAAAGGACAGCCCTTACCGCTAGAGGCAGGTTTCCACTGAGTATGAGGAGTTCCTCTAAATCATATTCTTCTTCACTCGGAGGGAAATCCGCAATTTCGATGAACGTCTGCCGTGAAGCCGATGGATGAAGAGGCTCCAGTGGAGAAAGGAACGGGCGAGTCCATTTTACTTTTGCGGGTCTTTCTGCACCCCGCATGGTGATCTAGATGTTGTTTAGCAAAAGTCCAACATACGAATCATACAACTCACAAGCAATGACAATGTCGGCACCTCGCTCAACAACGAAAGTAACTCTTCAACCTCCGCTCGACTTTCAACTTCCTCCCACACTGTCTCGAGGTTATCCAGCACTAGCAGCGTAGTTCCACAGTTGCAAAAATGAGTGATGATGGCTGTTGAAAGATGGTTTGAAGGCTCGAGGCCAAGATGAGCGGCAATGATCTTGACAAGCCGGCTGTTCTCGAACGCCGATTCGCAGGAGACAAAATGTCGTTGTTCGTATTTCGACACAATTTCCGTGTGATGCAATGCGGCAACTGCAAGGGTCGTTTTGCCCATGCCCCCTGGGCCCAAAACGGCCAGGTGCGCGGGTTGAATCTGCAGAGCTGTGGCAATCAGCGTCAACTCCGCCTCTCTGCCGTGGAGGAATTTTGGAACTGGCGGCAATACCGAGAATATACTGGAACTAGAACCAGTCGTGAGGATTTAGATTGATCTGGAAGCCAACACTAACCTGTTGCTCCCTTGGAACTGACAAACGAAGTTGAATTACGCGCACTAAACGGGAACTAGAACCTACTGAAATTGGATATTCTGACGAGTTTCCATCGTTTTGAGCGACAAGAAGGGCCACGAGTTCCTGGTGCCGCTGTTGTGCATCCAATTCGAGTTCAACCAGGTCAGTAGCCAGGGTGGCTCCATTCTGTATCTTGAAACGATGGTTAAATTGATCCACAAATCCGAATCGAAAACAACTCACTTTGAAGGTGTTCAGAATAGTTTGCAATTCAACTTCGTATGCACGCAGTTGTGCACCAATTTCATGCTGTCTGAACAAGCGCTTGATTTTCCCTAGCTCCTGCTGGAATTGCACAGAAGTCTGGACTTTCTGGAGCGTTCTGGGAGAAGATGAGAAGATTTTGCGCGCACAGTAAAACATACTTGACAAAGTGCCCGATGCTATCCAATATTTTGATGGGCAGAACACCTTGTTCCGCCAGGCATAGATGAATGACGGCACATGTAAGCTGGTGTACGAGTTCCACGATGCGTGAGAGCATTTCCTGGTTTGTTTTCGTTCCCTGAATGGCGCGCGTCAATCGATACGATAGATAAAAAGACGAAGAAGTAAAAACACGAACATTTATTTCGCCCAATACACACGAAATGGCGGCGGCGGCTTTCTGTAAAAAGGGTATATGTGATGCTTGGGCGAGATCCCGAAGGATGTCGGCCGCAATGGTGGCATAACCAAGAGTTTGGCTTGTTGTGCCATTCTCTTTCGACGTTGCACTGGCTTTTTGCATTTCCGAAGGATGATCGCGATAGATTGAGCGGCGAACGATCTGGGGAGTGCTGGAAACGGGGCTGCTCTTTTATCGCCATTCTAATCGTAGGTCATGCATATGGTCAGAAGAAGAGGGGCAATTAAATGGTCGGAGATACCGATATGCCTGGGGAAAGATCGCAACCAAGTCGAGGGAGGGAATATTGGACTGAATGCATTTTTGTCCAGTTCCAAAAGAGTTAGAGCGAGCAGAAAATGGAACCAGGGGTGCCAGACAGCTTTGAATGTATGCGACTAAGTTTGACGTAGAGTCGAGCACATGGAGCTTTAACTGCGAATCCCGGAGGTACGAGAGCGCAGCGAACAACTGATTGCGGGTCGTTCGTCAAGGAAAATAGAGTGTTTGTGGTGGAGCCACCAGATCAACTGGTGGCTCGTGTTTTAGATTAGTGTCAGGACTGTGCGGCATGTGCTAGCCACTATTTTATCCTCTCTATGGGGGCTTAAATAGTGGCTACATTAGTCCCCAAGGACGGGGAGTTCCTGAGAAAAATTAGCCACCAGTCGATCTCGTGGCTCCACCGCAAACACTCTAATATGGATCGATCCCGTTCAAGTTGTATATAAGTTTGCAATGACGATTCTTGACGAACGCTGACGAGTTGGTAATCAATGAGGAAGCGAGTAGAGCGAAATGGACACGCACAGTATTACAGTAGATCAGAGTAAACTTTGCCTATCCTCGTACATGGATGTAACTCTGGCCACTATGTGGTGCTGTCAAGTGCTGTCAAGCGCTATCAAGCGCTGTATAGTGACCATATTTACATTCGGTTTTCCTGATGTAGGCGCGCAGATAAGTAAAATAGCGTGCCGTGTTCATCTTTCCCTCCCCGACGCACGTTCTCCGCCCTAGATGTATCTCTATCCACTTCCAAAAGAGTTGGAGCAGGGGGAAAATGGAATCAGGGTGGACAGCTTTGGTTCTATACAACCGAGTTTGATTTAGATTAGAGTCGAGCACATAGAGCCTTAACTGCGAACCCAGGAGGTGCGAGAGCGCAGCGAACAGCTGAATGAGGGTCGTTCGTCAAGAAAACGTGATTTGTGTTGTATACAAGTTTACAACGACGAACACTGAAGAGTTCATTATCAACGGGTAGGCGAGTCAAGCGAAACGGACACGCACAGTATCAGGCTATCAGAGCAAACTTTACCTATCCTTGTGATGACAGTGCCAGACTTTAAATGATTTCCATGCATTTCTGTTCGGTCTCTTCGTTCTATCGACCCCATACACGTCGAGCAGCCCGCTTTCGAGCTGCGTGAGACTTGTTATCGTTATGGTCCGCGTTGGCGTGGAGGGATCGCAAGGGCCCGGCATCAGCAGCTGCGCAGGCAAATCCCGTGTAGTACCCAGCAGCACTGTCAGGCTGTGTGTGCGGGCATCAAGTTTCTGAAGCTGCAAATTTGGCGCATTAGTAGGGCGAGGCGAATCAAAGGGAACCCCACAATGAAATCCTTCTCAACAAGAATACCCAGGTTAGTGAAATGCTGTTTATATGCTAAGATGTGCGGGGAATTTTTAAAAACGACGGGTATACAAGAAAAAACCGCGCTCGGCACGCGTCGGAGATGAATGAGTAGTCGGTTTTTCATTATCGCGTTTCCAAACTTCATCTTTCCACAGAGCTGCAAGACTGCCGTCTGTATTCCCTCCTCGTACTTTTTCACCTGGGACCCTTTCAGCATGTGCGTCGGAAAGCCAATCAGAAAACAAGTAATCTTGGAAGGTGCGTCACGGTGCGGCGGCAAGGAAATGAGAGTCGATGAAAAGCGAGGGATCTACAGATCCTGAGACATTAAAGTCAATGTTCATCGAATCTGTTGCTGCTGGATGGTCGGACCCGATAAAGGGCTGGAGAAAAGAGTATATCAGGCTTTACTGGACAAAATCCCAGTGGAAGCGAGTGGACACAATAAGAGTTTTGCCCACGTCCGTCAAGACAAACAAAGGCTGACTTCTGGCAGCGGCCATCGAGCGTACAAAGCCCTAACCGCAAACTCCGGACCCGCAGCAACGAACAGCTGAATTCTTCAAGGAAAACGTGGATTGTGTTGTATACAAGTTTACGACGATAAACACTAAAAAGTTGATTATCAATGAGGCGAATCGAGCGAAACGGACACGCACACTATTACAGGGGATCAGAGTAAACTTTACCTATCCTCGTACCGACGAGCGCGCAAGTAACATAACGTTCCGCGATCGTCCCTCCCTCCCCGACGCACGTTCTTTGCCAAAATTGGACCCAGATGGATTTCTGTCCAGTTCCAAAAGAGTTCGAGCGGGGGGAAAATAGAATCAGGGTAGACAGCTTCGGTTCTACGCAACTGGGTTTGACGTCGAGCCAGGATTTGGCAAACGCGTAAGTGTTTTGCCTACAGCAAGATAAATACAGGCTGCCACAGCGGCCACCGGGCGCACAAAGCCTTAGGTGCGAACCCCGGAGGTGTGAGAGCGCTAAATGAGGGTCGTTCTTCAAGAAAACGTGGATTGCGCGGTATACAAGTCTACAGCGACCAACACTGAAAAGTTGGTTATCAATGAGGAGGCAAGTCGAGCAAAACGGACACGCACAGTATCAGACCATCAGAGCGAACTTTACCTATCCTCGTAATGGCACGCCCGCAAGTAAAATAGCGTGCCGTGATCTTCCCTCCCACCGCGACGCGCGTTCTCTGCCAAATGGGTCTCCAAGGCATCCCCCGGCCATCGCCAGACTGTAAACGATTTCCACGCATTTCCGTTCGGTCTCTTCGTTCTGTCGACCCCATACACGTCGAGCAGCCCGCTTTCGAGCTGCGTGGGACTTGTTATCGTCATGGTCCGCGTTGGCTCGGAGGGATCGCAAGGGCCCGGCATCAGCAATTGCGCGGGCAGATCGCGCGTCGTACCCGGCTCCAGCAGCACGGTCAGGTTGTGTGTGCGGGCGTCAATCTTCTAGATCTGTGGGTGTGCATTAGCGGGGCGAAGCGAATGAAAGGGAGCCCCACAATGACATCCTTCTCGACAAGAATACCCAGGTTGGTGAAATGCCGTTTATAGACTAGGATGTCGCCTTGGCGCAAAACGGAACTCTTGGCAAGATCGACGAGTTTCAGTTCTGCTGCTTCACTGGGTGCGCTGAATTAAGAAAGATCGACGATATACACGAAAAGACCGCACCCGGCACGCGTCGGAGATGACTGCGTAATCGGTTCTTCATTGTCGCGTTCCCAAACTTCATTTTTCCACGGAGCCGCAAGACTGCCGTCTCTGATCCCCTCCTCGTACTTTTTCACCTTTTCAGCATGTGCGTCGGAAAGCCAATCAGAAAACAAGTGATCCTAGAAGGTGTGTGCGGCGGCGAGAAAATGGGAGTCGGTGAAAAGCGAGGGATCGACGGTGCCCGAGACATTAAAGTCAACGTTCGTCGAATCTGTGGCGGCTGGATGGTCCGACCCGATGGAGGGCTGGAAAGAAAAGAAAGCAGTGGGAGGTAACAAAGCAAGCCGAGACTGCGAGTCTGGTGAAAGCATATTCCAAGAGTTTGCATTGATGAGGTCCTGAGAGCGTTGAGAATTTACTGGGGGTCTAGCCAGCAACGTACATATATGTTCATCTTTGTGAGGCGACTTTTCGGATTTTGCAACATGAAGTGTTGTACATATGCGTCGGGGTCCACATCTTTGGCTTTTCGCTTTGCTGGAACGGGTTCTGCAGCTGGAATCACTTCACGCTGAGTGGGTTTGGGTTTTCGATTCGAGCGACGGGGAGCGTCGGCCATGGGAGTTGTGGCACAAGGTGCGTGTTGGCGTTGTTTGGCGTTGTTCGAAGCGATGGTTGATAGTATTGGGTGTTATCTGCCGGTGGCTGTGATGTTATCTGCCACCTTTCACGATTTGACTGCATTTCGCTTGTTGTAAATCTACGAAAATAATTGAGTGAGCGTAGGAAATAATCTAGCCCCCTCCGACGCATCTGAGCAAGATAACGCAGATCCGTGGCATCCACGGCTCCTGCGTCTCCGGAGTTCATCTCTGGATCACCAAGTCACCAAGATACGAACGCGCCCGCCGCGGCACGACTGCCCCGCCCCGATGTCTTGAGGAGCTAGAACATCCGCTGTTGTGTGCCCCATCAACCGCATACAACCGCCACCGCAAAATGCACCTTGCTCGGACACGACATCGCATTTCAGTCCGTCGTTTCGGAGGTTCTTACGCCTCACTACGCTCCTACAAGCACCGTTGTTCGGTGTGTCTTGACCTGATCTTTGATGATCCTCAGGTGGTCACTCCCGCGTTGCCTATGTGTGCTCTTCCTCATGTATCCAACATGTATCTCATCCTCGACTCTCGATTTCCGTTGTGTCCATCCTGCTCTGTATTTAAATATGCCGTACCTCTAACCACCAATAAACCTTTGCCTTCTGTATATTGCACAACTTTCCTGTGTTCGGAATTGTTGGAATCAGAGGTCGGAGGCGGCATGTCAGCCCGCCGGAGCCGCGTGGGCGCGATGCGGACGTGGAGGAGATGATGTGGAGGGTACACGTCGTGGAGGTGGACGACACGCGTCGTAGACGTGTCCGTAGGACACGTTCCACGTCCAGCCATCTGATGGAACCATGGAGACGCGCTGAAACGGTTGTGGCGGATTCAGGAGGACCTCGCAATCCTTGGCAGCGTAGTCACGGATGAGGACTTTCTGCTGTTGATAATCAGCTCGCTCCCCGAATCTTGGGACAACTTCACGTCTGCGTACCTCGGCGCATCGAGCAACACGCCAACCATTTCGTCGCACGAGTTTATTTCCCTTGTTCTGGAGGAAAACCGTCGCAGACTTGAGAAGAATGGTGATGGGAGTGCCGCGATGTACGGACGAGCAAAGAAGGGCGAAGGAGGAGGGAGAATGGATCGAGTGGAGTGTTATAATTGCCGAAAGAAGGGACACATCGCCGCCGATTGCTGGTCAAAAGGTGGAGGGAAAGAAGGAGAGAGTCCGAGCAGTGGAAAGGGAGAGGAAAGGATCAATTGGGCAGACGACGTGGAGAAAGAATTCTTCACGTACTAATACACCCAATCCAATTTCTCCCCTTCACTTTTGACTGGACGACCCCTGAACCTTGAGACAACGGAACGGCAGATGGACCAGACGACGGAATTGGAAAATTGGAAACACACCCCTGCAGGCTGCGGGACGCACACATAAAGTACTCGACGTCCCATCAGCACTGACTTGCGCGCACACAATAGATTGTGTGTCGGAGCGATTGTCGAGTGGAGGCTACGGGGGCAAACGCCGCCGTAGAGGCGAGTGAAGATGGAGCCTTGAAGGCACAGCTGAAGAGTTGTGGGATCATGCTCCAGAACCCCACAGCACACGCCATCGAGCGGAGAAGCCAAGAATCATTGGGACAACGATTGAGCATGCCCGTACGATGAGCGGTAGCTCAAATTCTACTAGCCATTCTTTGGGAGTCAACCGTCGAGTTCACGGTGAATATCCGAAACCTTGCGCCGATGCGCACTCCAGGGAATGAGTGGTTGAAGGCATATGGACACGGAAAAATCCAACGGATCGCACATTTGGGAGTTCAGGTGCGAGGTGAAACGTGAGCCGATGCAGAAGCTGTCTAAGCTAGGGAGAGATCACGAGAGGGCGGGGAAGTTGTAAATTCGTGGGATTCGGAAAACACACAGACAACGTCGTATGAATAGCGCCGAGCACCCGTCCCTGGTTGATCTGCAGCTCGAGGGGGAGTTGGGAACGCCGAGCCAGCAATCTCCCACAGAAGACGTTGCACACCCCGACTCCGTGGAGAACCAGAAGACGGTGCCAAGTGAGGGGGAGCCACCAGCGCAGAGAGAGTCGAAGCAGGAGGCACCTACCGCTGAGTTGTGAACGCAAGCACAGACAAAGTCGCAGCAGCCGCCACTTCAGATATCCACGCAACTAACGAGCAAACTTCCACTGGCAACCTCACCATCAGCACTTCCACCAGCGCGAGTAACAGACCAGGCCAGCTATCTGTCACCCACAACGATTCGGCGTTCAGCATCCGCAGATCAAGAAGGCAGAGACGACTGAGGGGCGGAGTACGCATTTGGCGGAGTCTACACGTGAAGCTGCCGCCGCATCACAGAGTTGCAGTCTAGCGAGTAACGGGATGGAAGGACACGATGAGAGAGGAGAAGAGGAATTAGAGATATTCAAGCAGAATGGAACATACGAGCTCTTGGAAGTACCGCGGGATCGCGAGGCGCCAGAGACGTCTGCTTCCCGTTGTCAATCGCGAATCGCTGGGCGCTGCACTCAATATCACCGCCGTCGAATTTAAAGATCTTGATTATATCTTGAACGACGGGCCCAGATTGAGATGGGCAGCCACCAAGATTTGGAGATGAGAGAAGACATTTATGGAGGTTGTTGAAGACAATTTTACGGGTTCGAGTTGCGAATGGAATTGCGAGCTCGAAGGGGTACACAGCCAATTTCGACCCACTAGGACGGTCGTCGATCACCGCATTTTTCTTTACGAAACGCGACGGCGAGCGTACTAGGAAGGTATTCTTGGCGGAGGTGTCCACCTTGTTGACCCCGCGGCAGGAGACAGAAAAGTGGAGCAGAGACAAGGGATCCGCGCGAATCATGATGATCAAGATGATCGCAGATCCGGGACGATCACCCGACTCCCAAATCGACATGTCAAGAGGAATCCAAGCACGACGAATTCGCATGTGCATTGGGCTCTTGCCGGTCTGAGGGGGAGTGTTGGAATCAGAGGTCAGAGGCGACATGTCAGCCCGCCAGAGCCACATGAGCGCGATGCGAACGTGGAGGAGATGACGTGGAGGGTACACGTCGTGGAAGTGGACACGCGTCGTAGACGTGTCCGTACGACACGTTGCACGTCCAGCCATCTGATGGAACCATGGAGACGCGTTGAAACGCGTCTGGACGCGTCTTTACTACGTGTTTGACGCGCCATACATTGTTTCTTCAGTCGGAGAATTCGAACTCAGCATTATCTAGTTCGCTATTGTTCTAGCTATTCATTGTACTCCTGAGGAGCAGAAAACTGTACTTTACTCTGACTGAAGATACCGTTTTTCCCCTCCATTTTTCTACAGGAATAACAAGGAAAGGTGGTCGTGAGCTCTCTTCAATCCTCTTTCCTTCCTTTTTTCATCTCTTGCATTGGAATAAAACCAAGCCGTTTTCTCATCGAGTCTGGGCTCCACCCATGAGTGGTTACTGGGATCCGTGGTGTAGTGGTTATCACGTTTGCTTTAATGACAGAGTCGATCTACGTGCCTGACCTAATTCGGAGATTCTAGCTTCGACTGCGGGGACTCAGGACTGGCGGTACGAATTTATACTGTGGGACCGTTGTGGAAGGGTCGCTCGGCTCCCTCGTCGCCTCTCCCCATCACACGGTTTACGCCTGTCATGCAGAAATATCCAACCAGTTGATAATTATTTTATCTCACTCCTTCCTCGTATCTTCTCAACACTTTACTCTCATACTCACTATTTTCCTCCCTTTATGCTCCTAGATTCATTACACAGCTGCGCGAGTGTCTTTGACCTCATTTCACTGTCAAGCCGATACAATTCCGACTTCAAGATCAATTACTTGACCATGCAGGAATCATCTGTTATTGAGCTATCGGACTTCTCTCCATATCATTTACTTATATCTCTCTTGCATCACAGACTCTTTATTTATTCTCACTACGTACTGCCAACACGACGTGCCAGACCCGAGTCGTCGGCCTTCTCGGACTACGCCGGGGATCGAGCTGACAATGTCATGGGCACCCACTTGTCAATGCTGTGGGGGCAGCATGCTCTCCCTATTCTGTCTTTGTGTAGCTCCCGGATGGTTAGATTGACGGAGGATGTGCATTAGCTAAGGCTTGCCTCACGGACTCTTTATTTAATTGTTACGATCGGACTCTTTATTCCTATCTGTTTGTACAATTAGGGGACCTCTCCTTGCTTCCTACCACCACAATGCACCCACTATTTTGATTATCTTCGCACCTGTCCACTGTATTCCTGAGCTAAGTTCCCTGTTCCATTCCTCTTATATTCTACTCTACATCTAGTGTCAGGGGAACCCCCGCTCTTCCGGCCTTTCCGGCCTTTCCGGCTATATCTCCGGCTATCTTTCCGGTTCCCGCTCCGGCTTCCGCTCTGGCTTCCGCTCTGGCTATTCCTCCGGCTAATACCTCTGGCTTTCCGCCTGCCCGTTCTTGTTGGCACATGCTATGCGACCAGGCCCGTGATCATTGTAGATACCTCCGGACACGTGCTACTGGGTAGTTACTGATTCGTATATAAGGTTTCACCTAGCATGGGAATCCTCATCCTTTCTTCTCTTCAGATTCCCCCGCTAGGTGCGTAGTATTCCCACTCCTGTATTTAGTACCCATATTTATACTTCGGATTCCCCCGCTAGTTTCCGCGCCCTGAGCTGAGCTTAAGGTTGCCCTTACAGCAGAAGAAAGGATCCAAGGAATCAACCGGTCAAGATTGGGAAGTTTGGTGCTGGTACGGATTCGGACCACTACTCCAGTGCTCCATCCTCCCCCACTTCAAATCTCGACCCCTCCTCCGTTCCGATAGACCAGCTACCCCCTCCACACTCCGTGCAACCCGCGATCCCGAGTGTTCACACTCCAGATCCGGCTTCCGGAATTGCGGATCGGCTCGCCGCTGTCGAAGGATCTCTCGATGCCATCAAAGACGCACTCAGGCAGCTACTGCCGGACAACCAAAATCCACCGCCTGCCCCCGCCCCTGCTGCTCCAGCTCCGGCACCAGGTCCAGACTTCTCGGCCCCCCACCCAACACCCAAAACGGTCCTCCGACTGAATCCTCCAGCCGTTTTCGATGGCGACCGGACGCAAGGGCGGATGTTCCTTTACTCCGTCCTCACATATTACCGGCTGGTTCCGGAAGCTTTCATGGCGGACGGGTCCGCCTCGCAGGAAAAACTCGTCCAGTTTGCCATGTCCTTCATGTCGAAGGACACGGCTGCCCGATGGGCGGAACGGCGTGTGTCTGCCGTACCGTTCCCATTCCCCACCTGGGCCCAGTTTGAGGCTGAGTTCTGGCTCCGGTTCGTTGAAGAAAACAAACAGGACCAAGCCCTCACCAAGCTTGAGTCCCACTCGTACTTCCAGGGCTCCCGCGACATCTACCGGTACACGGACGACTTCGATGAACTGGCCGTAACGGCTGGTTACTCGGACGCTCTCGTCCGGGTCACTAAGTACCACTCCAGCCTCGACCCGCGGATCAACGTCGCGATTACGACGTCCGGAACCGCACCCGGTCTCACCGACTACGACGGATGGCGCTTACGTGCCTTCCGGCAGTATGAGGCGTTTGGCCGCGCCCGAACCGGAAACCCTCCGGCGCGGCTTCCGGCTACTTTCCCACGGTCGCGCGCAGCCGGGGTATTTCCGGTTCCTGCTCCAGCTCTGGCTCCCGTTCCCGCACGCGCTCCGGTCACGTTCGCCCCGCTTGCGGCACCTGTCCCTCCAGCAGCTGTCCCAATGGACATTGATCAGGCCCGGATGTGCCTGTTCCTGCGCACCTGTTTCCGGTGCGGAGCTGCCAGACATCTCGCCCGCGAATGCCCCGTCCCTGCGGACGTCCGGCATACGGACGTTCTCGACGAGGTCATTCGTCAACTCGGAGACGACCTCCTCGATGAGCTGTTCACTCGGCTCTCCACCTCCGCCTCGCTTCCGGCTGAGTTGGTGGACGGAGATGATGAGATGGAACCGGCGGGTTTTCCCCGCCCAGCCGAGTGAGTGGTGCGCCCTCGGTTGCGTCCCCTAATCGCTACGCCCTCCTGTATTCAGATAGCGACAATTCATTTGATTCAGAGGAAGTAGCGAGAGGCGCACCCCCCATCCCAGTTTCTGTCCGAGTGACGGAGACTCTTCCTTCCTTCCCGGAGACGGAAGCCCGCACTGCCCCCGAGCCAGGAACGAGGGCAGTAGCGGAGGCCCCTGTCCCCGAGCTGGGAACGAGGACAGGCTTGCTTCGGCGTGTTCATCGCCCGAAGTGGGAACAGCGACTTCCCCGGCAATACGTCATCGACTCTGTTGAAGGCCGAAACTCCTTGCACATCCCGTTGGATCTGCAGTCTGTAGAGACCGCCGCCCGGATGTCGGTGAAAGCTCTGGTCAACTGTGGAGTGACTGGAGACTTCATCGACTCGGAGTACGTCATCTCCCGCAACCTTCCGGTCCGGCCTCTCTCGCAGCCTATCCCAGTTCTCAACATGGACGGTAGCCCGAACCAAGTGTGGGGCATCACCGGTGTAGTCGATATGGTGGTTGATTACAAGGGGCACTCCGAGCGTATCCAGCTCGCCGTAACCCGACTCGGGAAGCAGCATGTCATCCTCGGTTACTCCTGGCTCCAGAAACACAATCCGGAGATTGACTGGGAAACCAAGGAGGTTCGAATGACGCGCTGCCCGACTGGATGCCGCACCTGCCAGGACGAGTTGCGGGCCGTCCAGAGGAACAAGAAGCTCACCGCCTCGATCCTCCGGCAGCTGCGCGAAGGACCGACTCCGTCTATCTGTGCCATCGACTCTGAGGAGTGGCACGGAGATGATGGGTACAATCCGGCCGACAATGACTTACCGGAGCTGTGTCCGGGGACTCGGAGGACGATGATGATGAAGAGGACAACCTTGAAGAGGGTGATCGCATTCTGTACACTGTGTTCGCCCCCGTCGAGGAGATTCGCGCCGGCAGCACCGTCTCGCAGCGCCTTGCGGAGGCCTACGCCTGGAACTCTGCGCCCGTCGGAACCGATGTTCCGTCCTGGGCTGCGGATTTCTCGGACGTCTTCAACAAGGAGTCCTTCGACTCCTTGCCGGAGAAGCGAGCATAGGACCACACCATCAAACTCGTCCCCAACGCAAAGCCGGCCAACTGCAAGGTCTACCTGATCTCCCCGCTTGAACAGAAGGAGCTCGATGCCTTCATTGCGGAGGGGTTGAGCACCGGCCACATCTGTCCATCCAAGTCGCCGATGGCGTCTCTGGTCTTCTTCATTAAGAAGAAGGACGGGGCCCTCCGGTTTGTCCGGGACTACTGGGCACTCAACACAATGACCGTGAAAAACCGGTACCCGCTCCCTTTGATCAACGATCTTATTAACCGTTTGAAGGGAGCCCAGTTCTTCACGAAACTCGACGTCCGGTGGGGTTTCAACAACGTCCGGATCCGGGAAGGTGACGAATGGAAGGCTGTGTTCCGTACGAACCGGGGGCTCTTTGAGCCGCTGGTGATGTACTTCGGCCTTACCAACTCCCCGGCTATGTTCCAGGCGATGATGAACGACATCTTCCAGGACCTCATCCTTTCCAGAGACGTTATGGTCTACCTGGACGACATCCTCATTGCACACTCTGACCTCGCCTGTCACCGTGAGATCGTCCGGGAGGTGCTCCGGCGGCTTCACGAACACCGTCTTTTCCTCCGACCGGAGAAGTGCGAGTTCAAGAGGTCGATGATCGAGTACCTCGGCGTCATCATCTCGCACAACCACGTGGAGATGGACCCTGTCAAGGTCGCCGGCGTTGCCTCGTGTCCCGAGCCCGAGAACAAGAAGGATGTGCAGCAGTTCCTCGGCTTCACAAACTTCTACCAGAGGTTTATCCGGGTGTTCTCGGACATCGCCCGGCTGCTCTTCGACCTGACGAAGAAGGGTGTGGCCTGGACCTGGACCGCTGCCTCAGCCACCGCGTTCCAAGCCCTCAAGGACGCGGTGACTGCGGAGCCCGTCTTAGTCCTTCCAGATGAGTCCCAGCCGTACCGGCTTGAGGCGGACAGCTCCGACTGGGCGACCGGAGCGGTTCTGTCTCAGCAGGGGACCGATGGAAAGTGGCACCCTGTTGCCTTCTACTCCAAGAGCTTGAACGACGTCCAACAGAACTACGTGATCCACGACAAGGAGATGCTTGCGATCGTCCGAGCCCTAGAGGAGTGGCGACACTTCCTCGAAGGCGCGCAGCACCCAGTCGAGATCTGGACAGTACTTCCAGAAGTCGCAGAAGCTGAACCGGCGGCAGGCCAGGTGGTCCCTGTACCTGTCCCAGTTCGACTTTGCCCTGTTCCATCAGCCCGGATGCCTTATGGGACGTCCGGACGCGCTCTCGCGTCGTCCAGACCACGGAGCCGGCTCGGAAAACTCGGATGTTACGCTCCTTCAGCCGGAGCTCTTCCAGATTCTTGCCATGGAAGGGATTGCGGTTGACGGACCCGAAATTCCTCTCCTGCGCGATGTCCAGAAGGCGTTCGCGACCAAGCCGGAGCTTGAGGACCCCGTGGCGCTTGTCACCCGGCAGCTCCTCAAGAACCGGAAGGCTCCTTCCCCCTGCTCGGCTGAAAGGCACATCTCGGATGGACTCTTCCTGTTCCACGGCAAGATCGTTGTGCCGCGGAATAGGGACCTCCGTCGCCGGATTATGGAGCAGCACCACGACACGCACGTCGCCGGACATGCTGGCTGCTTCAAGACGTTGGAGTTGATCTCCCAGAACTACTGGTGGTCCCAGTTGTCCCAGCACGTCGGCCAGTACGTCGGAGCCTGCGATGCGTGCAACCGGACAAAGGCGCTCCGGCGACTTCTCCACGGTGAGCTTCATCCGACCGAGATTCCGGACGAGCGCTGGGACACCGTCTCGGTGGACTTCATTGTTGAGCTCCCGGAGGCCCACAGGCTCGATGCGGTCATGGTTGTGGTGGACGTCCTCGGTAAGCGAGCCCACTTCAACGAGTGCCACACTGGCCTCGGTGCTGTCGGAGCTGCCCAGTTGTATTACCGGAACGTCTGGAGGCACCACGGAACCCCTCGGAAGTACATTTCCGATCGTGGTCTGCAGTTCATCGCTGAGTTCACTCGCGAACTGTGGCACCTCATTGGTATCGAACCTGCCACCTCCACCGCTTACCATCCGCAGACCGACAGTCAGACTGAACGCGTCAACCAGGAGCTCGAACAGTTCGTCTGTATCTTCACGAGCTACAAACAGGACGACTGGGATGAGCTCCTGCCGGCAGCCGAGTTCGCCTACAACAACCACGTCCACTCCTCGACGCAGCAGGTACCGTTCATGACGGACACCGGCCGCCTTCCTCGGATGGGTTTCGAGCCGAACGGTAGGCGCTCCGCCGACGAGTCCGTCGACGAGTTCCGCGACCGGATCGCTGCCGGAGTCTCCAAAGCCAAAGCTGCCCTCGTTAAAGCCAAGGACGAGTTCAAGCTGTACTACAACCGCTGGCACATACCCACACCGGAGATCAAGGTAGGCGACCGGGTTTGGGTGGATGCCTCCGACATCAAAACGACGTGTCCGTCGCCCAAGTTCTCGGACAAACGGCTCGGACCCTTCAAGGTCGTGAAGGTTGTGGGCAACGGAGCATACAAGCTCGAGCTTCCACCGCGTTACTCCCAGCTTCACCCAGTCTTCCCGGTCGTGAAGCTCGAGCTTGCAAAGCCAGACCCGTTCCCCGGATGCCCCCGACACGACGAACCACCGCCCGTTCTCCAGTCAGACGGAGACGAGAGGTGGGAGGTCGACGAGATCCTGGAAGCGCGAGTCCGATATGGCAGCCTCTGGTACATGGTGCGCTGGAGGGGTTACGGTCCGGAGCACAATAAGTGGGTAAAGCACTCTGACGTCTTCGCCAAAGATGCCATTGACACCTACTACCGCCGCTACCCCAACGCCCCCCGCCGGATCGCCTCAGCCGCCTTCGACTCGCTGTCCTTCCGGAGGCGCGATAGGACCATCCGCTTCATACGTCGGGACGCCGTATTCCAAGGGGGGGTGATGTCAGGGGAACCCCCGCTCTTCCGGCCTTTCCAGCTATATCTCCGGCTATCTTTCCGGTTCCCGCTCCGGCTTCCCCTCCGGCTATTCCTCCGGCTTTCCGCCTGCCCGTTCTCGTTGGCACGTGCTATGCGACCAGGCCCGTGATCATTGTAGATACCTCCGGACACGTGCTACTGGGTAGTTACTGATTCGTATATAAGGTTTCGCCTAGCGTGGGAATCCTCATCCTTTCTTCTCTTCGGATTCCCCCGCTAGGTGCGTAGTATTCCCGCTCCTGTATTTAGTACCCATATTTATACTTCGGATTCCCCCGCTAGTTTCCGCGCCCTGCGCTGAGCTTAAGGTTGCCCTTACATCTAGTCCGATTCTTGTTCCAGGATCATTGCACATTTGCTCCTCATCTACCCGACCTCTGCCAGCACAACCTAGCCCACTCTGGTCCACCCAGCGACCAACCCATTCTTCTACACCGTCTCCGGGCGAGAAAAAAAAGAATAGCGAATTCTTGCACATCCCCGCGTTCAAACATTTGTGACCTCAGGCCTCAGGCGTCAGGGACAAAACTCGTTTCCGAGCCGCGATAACGGGTCTTTGCCACTCTTTGGAATTCAATTTCGCATCTGGTTCTCACAAACAGCGCGTCTAAATCAAACGGCGAACACTTCGAACATCCGAGGAAAAAATCTGCCAGGTTGACAATTAGGCTCAATTCACAACAGCTTGACGTACAAGAATTGTGCAGGCATTTCCGCGGACCAGAGGTAAGTTAAAGTAAGTAGTCAACCCACTGTGTACATTTTTTGGTTTTGACACGATATTTCTGCTCAGGGACTCATTGAGTCAACAATTGCCTCAAGCCTCGAGATTTTTCTTTATTTTCCTTCAAATCGTCGAGACCAGTCCAGACACGTATGTCCGCGGAGAACGACATTTTAAAGAAGTCTCAGCTGGCCTTTCGACTCGAGGGAAAGCACACGACTGGAATTTGATGGCAACAACGTGGCCCAAATGGCCCGAGGGCGGTCGGCGCAGTGCAGCTAAATTAAAAGTTGCTGGACGAAATTTAGAAGCTTGTCCCAAGCTTGTCCTACCCAAACTCGCAAGACTGAGGTTCACTGGATTGACCGGTAAGCCAACTCGAGATTATGCAATATTGCCTTAAATCAAATGTCCATCAAGTCTCCGTCTCTATGGACTATGGACTGCTGGCGAAATTTATCCTGACTCTTATCCCGGGCAAGCAATAATTAATTCTCAATCATGATTTGGTGCATCCGAATTCGACTTAAGATTAACACTACTCGCATTCAAGAAAGCAGACGCGATAAATAATTCAAACATCCACAAATTGTGCAAGCCGAACGTCGACTGACGCTGCATCCTTCATCTGAGATGAACGAATAAACAGCGGCCGGGCGTCCCGCCACATCTTTGTCGCCTCCGCTGTGTTCCCCTGCGCCATCAAAATATCTCCGATTCGAACCATACAGTCCGCCCGCCTTCGGTGTACGTCCATCTCGGTTGCCCCCTCTAATACGGCGCTGAAAATGTTCAGAGCAGTCTCGTCGTCACCTTCCGCAAGGAAAATGTCGCCCAAACACCGCAATGCCTGATACGTGAGCACCACATCGGGCCAAACTCGCACTGCAGCGAAGAACGTCCCGGCCCAGTGGAATGTAGTCTCGACATCCGACATGCCATGCCGGAGATCTGCAAGCATTTCGAGGCACTGCGTCATCCCAGGGAGCATGTACCCCACCCGAGTAGATTGAAAGCATGAGATGTATCCCTCGCGTGCAGCCGCAATATCTCCTCTCGCCAAATGGACACCCGCCATCAACCGCTCGTAGTACAGGATCCCCTGCTTCCAATACAAACGCACGACAGCCTGCTTGGAAACCGCCAGCCCGTGGAGGACATGCGCTTCGTCCCGTCCCACCGTCTGGTCGATCTTGACCATGTTGAGTAGCGAGTTGGCGTGGAAGTACGGGTGCCGATCTCGGTCCGTCATGCACGCCACCCCCTCATACAACCTGCGCGCCTCGTTGTACTCACTCTTCTCGAACATAACCCCCGCTTCAATATCCAGCATGTTGACCTCCCATGACGAGCTCTCGTGCCCGTATGTCGCCAAAATATCGCGACCCACTTTGCACAGGTCGGATCCATAGCCCGATCGAGCTATGCTCCAGTACGCTATTGCTTGTTTGTCTGCAAGGTGTTGTCCCGAGACGGAGTGCGCGATGCTGCTGCGATGGTCAACTGTCAGCTGGGCCGCCTGGGCGACCTGTCTCCGAATGTTTTGCCCTTCGGTTTTCGTCATTCCCAACCTAAATTGCAGGGCTTTGGGGATGTTGCCTGACAGAAAGTGGTATCTGGCGGCGAATTCGTAGAAGTCGTCTGCAGAATGGATTGGTTGGCCATCAGTCTCGGAGAAGTATATTACGCACGGCGGGCAGAGGAATCCCCTTCCTGTTCGTAGAGCTTGACTCCCCGCTCAATCAACGCTTCTGCGTAGGCAGGTTCAAAGTCGTGATAGTCCGCAGCATCCAGACAAGAACATATATATTCCCAGTGCAGTCTTCGATCGCCGCTTGAATGGATATGATCAACCACATACTGGGCCAACGGGCTCTTTCCTTTCATAACATTCTGCGAAAAAAGATGAAGGCTGAGAATGCTGCGCATGAGCCCCCGTTTCTCCTCGCCCGAATGTTTTCTGGACAAGGCGATCTGAGTGACGCAGTCGATGTTTCCTAGATTCGACGTGAGTCGTGACACGAGTTCCCGAGACGGCAGTTCCTTGTGTGACCTCCACAGTGTCAGAAGAGTGTCCCAATGCCGATGCAGGCGCTCCACTGCCTCATACGGTGGGGGGTAGACACCCTTCATGTATTGGCGAATGGGGGTCAATGCCTTCAGGCGCCCCTGGTCCACGTATGCTAAAGATGTCCGGACAAGTGCTTCCCTGCATTGTAGGATATTCGGGATGTCCAGCGCATCGCGTGAGAGCATGTCCACCTCAGAAAGTCCGTCGGGCAGAAATGATAGCAGGATGAGAAGATTTTTGGCATTTGAGGAGGAGAGCATGCGCGGGCTCGACAAAGACAGCGTAATCGATGTTTCCAGGTTTGATCTCTTGTCATGACCATCAGACAAGAGTGCGGTGTTCTCAATCTTCCAACGGCGTAGAGTTTTCGAGTAACCCTCGTATGAAGCTACAGCCGCCATAAGGCTAACCTGCGAAATCAATTATACATTTGAACCAACAGAGGCGACAGCGCTCACAGCCAGAGGCAGATTTCCACTGAGCGTAAGAAGTACCTCCAGATCATGTTCTTCTTCACTCGGAGGGGGATCCGCGATTTCGATGAATGTTTGCCGTGAAGCCGAGGGATGGAGAGGCTCCAGTGGAGGAAGGAACGGGCGAGTCCATTTTACTTTTGCAGGTCTTTCTGCACCCCGCATGGTGATCTAGATGTTGTTCAGCAAAAGTCCAACATATGAATCACAAAACTCCCAAGCAACGACAATGTCGGCACCTCGCTCAACAAGGAAAGTAACTCTTCGGCCTCCGCTCGACTTTCAATTTTCTCCCACACTGTCTCGAGGTTATCCAGCACTAGCAGCGTAGTTCCACAGTTGCGAAAATGAGTGATGATGGCTGTTGAAAAATAGTTTGAAGGCTCGAGGCCAAGATGAGCGGCAATGATCTTGACAAGCCGGCTGTTCTCGAACGCCGATTCACAGGAGACAAAATGTCGTTGTTCGTATTTCGACACGATTTCCGTGTGATGCAATGCGGCAACTGCAAGGGTCGTTTTGCCCATGCCCCCTGGGCCCAAAATGGCCAGGTGCGCCGGTTGAATCTGCAAAGCTGTGGCAATCAGCGTCAGCTCCGTCTCTCTGCCGTGGAGGAATTTTGGAACTGGCGGCAATACCGAGAATATACTGGAACTAGAACCAGTCGTGAGGATTTGGATTGATCTGGAAGCCAACACTAACCTGTTGCTTCCTCGGAACTGACAGTGACAAACGAAGTTGTATAAGTTACGTGCACTACAAGAAATAGAACCTACTGGAATTGAATATTCCGACTGGTTTCTATCGTCTTGAGCGGCAAGAAGGGCCACGAGTTCCTGATGCCGCTGATGTGCATCCAGTTCGAGTTTAACCAGGTCAGTAGCCAGGGGGACTCCGTTCTGTATCTTCGATCGATGGTTAAATTGAACCGAATCAGAATCGAAACACCTCACCTTGAAGGTGTTCAGAATAGTATGCAATTCAACTTCATATGCACGAAGTTGGACACCAATTTCATACTGCCGGAACAAGCGTTTGATCTTCCCTAGCTCTTGCTGTAGTTGCACTGAAGTTTGTATCTTCTGAAGAGTTCTGAGGCGAAGATGAGAAGGTTTTGCGTACACAGTAGAACATACTTGACAAAGTGCCCGATGCCATCCAATATTTTGATGGGAAGTATACCTTGTTCCACCAGGCATAGATGAATGACGGCACATGTAAATTGGTGTATGACTTCCACGATGCGCGAAAGCATTCCTTGGTTCGTTTTTGTTCCCTGAGTGGTGCGTGTTAATCGAAACGATAGATACAAAGACAAAGAAGCAAAACTCGTGACCAACATTTATTTCACCCAATACACACGAAATTGCAGCAGCAGCATTCTGCAAAAAAGGTGTATGCGATGCTTGGGCGAGATCTCGAAGGATATCGGCCGCAATGGTGGCATAAGTAAGAGCTTGGGTTGTTGTGCCATTCTCTTTCGACGTTGCACTGGCTTTTTGCATTTCCGAAGGATGATCGCGATAGATTGAACGGCGAGATAGGCTGTGGGGAGTGCGGCAAACAGGGTCGCTCTTTTATCGCCATCCTAATCATAAGTCATGCATATGGTCAGAAGAAGGGGGCAATTAAATGATCGGAGATACTGATATGCCTGGGGAAAGATCACAAACAAGTCGAGGGAGGAAATATTGGACTGAATGCATTTTTGTCCTGTTCCAAAAGAGTTGGAGTGGGCAGAAAATGGAACCAGGGGTGCCAGACAGCTTTGAATACTATATGCAACTAAGTTTGACGTAGAGTCGAGCACATGGAGCTTTAACTGCGAACCCCAAAGGTACGAGAGCGCAGCCTGAGCGAAAAACTGTTGAGCTGATTGAGGGTCGTTCGTCAAGGAAAATATGGATCGATCGCGTTCATGTTGTATATAAGTTTGCAATGACGAACACTGACGAGTTGGTAATTAATGAGGAAGCGAGTAGAGCGAAATGGACACGCACAGTATTACAGTAGATCAGAGTAAACTTTACCTATCCTCGTAGGCGCGCGTGTAAGTAAAATAGCGTGCCGTGTTCATCTCCCCGCGACGCGTTCTCCGCCAACGTCGGACCTAGATGTATTTCTGTCCACTTCCAAAAGAGTTGGAGCAGGGGGAAGATGGAATCAGGGTGGACAGCTTTGGTTCTATACAACCGAGTTTGACGTAGAGTCGAGCACATGGAGCCTTAACTGCGAACCCAGGAGGTGCGAGAGCGCAGCAAACAGCTGAATGAGGGTCGTTCGTCAAGAAAACGTGAATTGTGTTGTATACAAGTTTACAACGACGAACACTGAAGAGTTCATTATCAACGGGTAGGCGAGTCGAGCGAAACGGACACGCACAGTATCAGGCTATCAGAGCAAACTTTACCTATCCTCGTGATGACAGTGCCAGACTGTAAACGATTTCCACGCATTTCTGTTCGGTCTCTTCGTTCTATCGACCCCATACACGTCGAGCAGCCCGCTTTCGAGCTGCGTGAGACTTGTTATCGTTATGGTCTGCGTTGGCGCAGAGGGATCGCAAGGGCCCGGCATCAGCAGCTGCGCAGGCAAATCCCATGTCGTACCCGGCTCCAGCAGCACTGTCAGGCTGTGTGTGCGGGCATCAAGTTTCTGAAACTGCAAATTTGGCGCGTTAGTAGGGCAAGGCGAGTCAAAGGGAGCCCCACAATGACATCCTTCTCGACAAGAATACCCAGGTTTGTGAAATGCTGTTTATATGCTAGGATGTCGCCTGCGCACAAAACGAAACTCTTGGCAAGATCGACGAGTTTCAGTTCTGCGGCTTCACTGGATGCGCTGAATTAAGAAAAACGACGGGTATACATGAAAAAACCGTACCCGGCACGCGTCGGAGATGAATGCGCAGTCGGTTCTTCATTATTGCGTTCCCTGCATAGGCATTCCACCGCCTCATGCGGCGGTGGGTGGACACCCTTGATGTATTGGCGAATGGGGCTCAATACCTTCAGGCGCCCTTGGTCCATGTACGCCAAAGATGTCCAGATAAGGGCTGCCCTGCATTGTCGGATATTCGGGATGTCCAGCGCATCGCGCGAAAGCATGTCCTTTGCCCACCTCCGGGGCCCAAAATGGCCAGGTGCGCGGGTTGAATCTGCAGAGCTGTGGCAATCAGCGTTAGCTCCGACTCTCTGCCGTGGAAGAATTTTGGAATTGGCGGCAACACCGAAACTATGCTGGAACTAGAGCCAGTCGTGAGGATTTGGATTAATCAGGGGGCCAACACTGACCTGTTGCTTCCTCGGAACTGACAAACGAAGTTGAATTACGCGCACTACAAGAAATAGAACCTACTGAAATTGAATATTCCGACTGGTTTCCATCGTCTTGAGCGGCAAGGACTTCGAGTTCCTGATGCCGCTGATGTGCATCCAGTTCGAGTTCAACCAGGTCAGTAGCCATGGTGACTCCGTTCTGTATCTTCGATCGATGGTTAAATTGAACCGAATCAGAATCGAAACACCTCACCTTGATGGTGTTCAGAATAGTATGCAATTCAACTTCGTATGCACGAAGTTGGACGCCGATTTCATACTGCCGGAACAAGTGTTTGATCTTCCCTAGCTCTTGCTGTAATTGCGCGGAAGTTTGTATCTTCTGAAGAGTTCTGAGAGGTGAAGACGAGAAGGTTTTGTGCACACAGTAGAACATACTTGACAAAGTGCCCGATGCCATCCAATATTTTAATGGGAAGTATACCTTGTTCCACCAGGCATCGATGAATGACGGCACATGTAAGCTGGTGTATGAGTTCCACAATGTGCGAGAGCATTCCCTGGTTCGTTTTCGTTCCCTGAATGTCGCGTGTCAATCGATACGATAAATACAAATATAAAAACACGAACATTTGTTTCACCCAATACACAAGAAATTGCGGCGGCGGCATTCCGTAAAAAGGATATATGCGATGCTCGGGCGAGATCTCGAAGGATGTCGACTGCAATGTTGGCATAATTGAGAGTTTGGCTTGCTGTACCATCCTCTTTCGACGTTGTGCTGGCTTTTTGCATTTCCGAAAGTTGATCGCGACAGATTGAGCGGTGAAATACGCTCCAGGGAGTGCTGGAAACAGGGCCGTTCTTTTATCGCCATTCTAATCATAATGATCAGAAGAAGGAAAAACTTGGTCGGAGTTATCGAGATGTCCGGGGTAGCGCAAACTCCGGACTCGCAGCAACGAACAGCTGAATTCTTCAAGGAAAACGTGGATTGTGTTGTATACAAGTTTACAACGACAAACACTAAAAAGTTGATTACCAATGAGACGAGTCGAGCGAAACGGACACGCACACTATTACAGGGGATCAGATTAAATTTTACCTATCCTCGTACCGACGAGCGCGCAAGTAAAATAACGTTCCGCGATCGTCTCTCCTTCCCCGACGCGCGTTCTCTGCCAAAATTGGACCCAGATGGATTTCTGTCCAGTTCCAAAAGAGTTGGAGCGGGGGGAAAATGGAACCAGGGTGGACAGCTTCGGTTCTATGCAACTGGGTTTGACGTCGAGCCAGGATGTGGCAAACGCGTAAGTGTTTTGCCGACGATAAGATAAATACAAACTCCAGCGGCCATCGGGCGCACAAAGCCTTAGGTGCGAACCCCGGAGGTGCGAGAGCGCTAAATGAGGGTCGTTCTTCAAGAAAACGTGGATTGCGTAATATACAAATCTACAACAACCAACGCTGAAAAGTTGATTGTCAATGAGGAGGCAAATCGAGCAAAACGGATACGCACAGTATCAGACCATCAGAGCAAACTTTACCTATCTTCGTAATGGCACGCCCGCAAGTAAAATAACGTGCCGTGATCTTCTCTCCCACCGCGACGCACGTTCTCTGCCAAATGGGTCTCCAAGGCATCCCCCGTCCAGCGCCAGACTGTAAACGATTTCCACGCATTTCCGTTCGGTCTCTTCGTTCTGTCGACCCCATACACGTCGAGCAGCCCGCTTTCGAGCTGCGTGGGACTCGTTATCGTCATGGTCCGCGTCGGCTCGGAGGGATCGCAAGGGCCCGGCATCAGCAGTTGCACGGGCAGATCGCGCGTCGTACCCGGCTCCAGCAGCACGGTCAGGCTGTGTGTGCGGGCGTCAATCTTCTGGATCTGGGGGTGTGCATTAGCGGGGCGAGGCGAATGAAAGGGAGCCCCACAATGACATCCTTCTCGACAAGAATACCCAGGTTGGTGAAATGCCGTTTATAGGCTAGGATATCGCCTTGGCGCAAAACGGAACTCTTGGCAAGATCGACGAGTTTCAGTTCTGCGGCTTCACTGGGTGCGCTGAATTAAGAAAGACCGACGATATACAAAAAAAGACCGCACCCGGCACGCGTCGGAGATGAATGCGTAATCGGTTCTTCATTGTCGCGTTCCCAAACTTCATCTTTCCACGGAGCCGCAAGACTGCCGTCTCTGATCCCTTCCTCGTACTTTCTCACCTTTTCAGCATGTGCGTCGGAAAGCCAATCAGAAAACAGGTGATCCTGGAAGGTGTGTGCGGCGGCAAGAAAATGGGAGTCGGTGAAAAGTGAGGGATCGACGGTGCCCGAGACATTGAAGTCAACGTTCATCGAATCTGTGGCGGCTGGATGGTCCGACCCGATAGAGGGCTGGAAAGACGAGAAAGCAGTGGAAGGTAACAAAGCAGCAAGCCGAGACTGCGAGTCTGGTGAAAGCATATTCCAAGAGTTTGCATTGATGAGGTCCTGGGAGCGTTGAGAATTTACTGGGGGTCTAGCCGGCAACGTACAGATATGTTCATCTTTGTGAGGCGGCTTTTCGGATTTTGCAACATGAAGTGTTGTACATGTGCGTCGGGGTCCACATCTTTGGCTTTTCGCTTTGCTGGAACGGGTTCTGCAGCTGGAATCACTTCACGCTGAGTGGGTTTCGGTTTTCGATTCGAGCGACGGGGAGCGTCGGCCATGGGAGTTGTGGCACAAGGCGCGTGTTGGCGTTGTTTGGCGTTGTTCGAAGCGATGATTGATTAGTCTAGTCAGACCAACGCGTAATCTTATCTTTGATAAGCGGAGTGTGGAGAAGATAATGATTGATGGTATTTCGGGGCCACCTTTCGCGATTTGACTGCATTTGAATTGTTGTAAATCTACGAAAATAATCGAGTGAGCGTAGGAAAGAATTTAGCCCCCTCCGACGCCTTCAGCTCATTTACAACTGCGATGTAGGATAAGTTAGCTCAATGGCAGATAACATTGTGACAGTGACATCACACCGATATCTGTCTTTGCTCTTTCCTGCGCAGCTCCAGGTCATTGTTGCGCGGGGGACCCGCGAAATACCTTCGATTCAGGTCTTATTAGACCTTTACTCCCCCAGGAACCCCAACGACACCATCGACAAGCTCTTTACACTGGAAACCACCCTTACTGGCAGCAATATTCTGGCGTGGTTCTGGCTCGATACTCCGAACACCACGCTATCTAGACTTATCAGACACAAAGTGAACTTGGATCTGTCTTCGTCTGACAAAAATCCGATGTTCCAGCTTCTATTCCTTGCGACCGCTGTATCTGCGCTGCGCCAACGACACCATCTTGGTGCCATCTCGAAGGCTGGAGGGCTGAGATGGAGACTAGTCCGGTAGATCGCAGCCATCCCAAGTTTCCTTGCGGCTCTGCGGTGTGTGTACTATAAGTTTCCGTGTCGAATTTTTTACTGGCATTGCTTTTTGTGCCTGGGTATGCTGAGCAAGACAACGCAGATCCGTGGCATCCACGGCTCCTGCTGTCTCCGTAGTTCATCTCTGGACCACCAAGCCACCAAGATACGAACGCGCCCGCACGACTGCCCCGCCGCGATGTCTTGAGGAGCTGGAACATCCGCTGTTGTGTGCCCCATCAAGTGCATACAACTGCCACCGCAAAATGCATATTGCTTGGACACGACATCGCATTCTAGTCCGTTGTTTCGGAGGTTCTTACGCCCGACTACGCTCCTGCAAAGCACCGCCGTTTGGTGTGTCTTGACCTGATCTTTGATGATCCTCAGGTGATTTCTCCCGCGTTGCCTTTTGCCGTGGGTGATAGGACTATGTATGCTCTTCCTCATGTATCTCGATTTCCTTTGTGTCCGTCCTGCTCTGTATTTAAATATACCGTACCTCTAACTGCCAATAAACCTTTGCCTTCTGTATGTTGCACAACTTTCCTGTGTCCGAAATAACAAGCAAAGGTGGTCGTGAGCTCTCTTCAATCCTCCCTCTTTCCTTGCGTTGGAATACATACCAAGCCGTTTTCCCATCAAGCCCGGGCTTCACCCATGAGTGGTCAATGGGATCCGTGGTGTAGTGGTTATCACGTTTGCTTTACATCATGAGTGATGCGCGCAAAAGGTCGTCAGTTCGAGCCTGGCTGGATTCACATTTTTTGACCTTTTCCCATTGAAAAGGTCTAAGTGTAGACGCTCATTTACCTACATACTTTAGCGTGGAATTCCAGGTTGCGGGGGTTAATATTACCTTCCTGATGGTAGCACACCTAGGCCGAGACACGTGCTACTATCTCCGATTCTTTTTCGGGCGCGCTCACTAACTGACGTGTTTCTTCCTCGACGCGATTGGTCTCTCCTGCCAGACGCTTTCTATCGTTCCACCTCGTTGATATATCGACGAGATGGCTGCGGGCGTCTCGCTGGTTCTCTTTGCCACCACCGCTGCTGGCTTAATCGTGCCATGGTTCTACTTTGGTATTCACAAAGCTCCAGGAAGACCCTTGACATCCACTCGGTCTCTGCTCAATATATTCCTCCTGCTGCACTCGCTTTACTTTGTGTACCAACTCATCGTCTTGCCTCCGCTGAACATCTACACGCGTTTGAAAATACCATTAAACACACCCGCCGATGCGATACGGAGCATCTTGATCCAGCAGTCGGACACTGGAGACCTGCCGAAGCCACTCGAGACGCTACTGAAACATCTTGGGTCGTTTGACGTGAAAACCTACTATGTCCGGTGCGTAGTCGCGTGAACCATGCCTCCGAATCATATCCTGAACGCCCGCCTAGATTCGGTCACTCGGTGGTGTCAAACTGCGATTACTGCTTGTCATTCAATGAATTCGCCATGTTTGCGCTGCCGTCAGCTTTGCTGTCGTATATCTGGGCAGCTGCCGCCATCGGAGTACGTGCAATAATTTCTACACCATCATCGCATTGACGATTCTCTCCAGCTCGTAACCATTGTCAACTCTGGCCGCGAGCGTTACCGCACACTCGCAGTCGCGGCCGTAGCGGGGGCCTTCTGCGTTGAAGCATACTACATCGTGACTGTCAGCATCGAAATCCCCAAGGACGATAAACCCGTCTTCATGGTATGCCGCTCCCCTAATCTTCTCCGCCCGTCTAACTCGCCACGCAGTGGCACGACACCCTGCTCCTCCTACGGCGCCTCCTCTTCCTTATCCTCCCGGTGGTAGTCCACATGCTCCCGCCCTCCGCGTCCGCCGCCGCCCTCGTCAACCCCACCGCCACCGCAATGCGCGCCGCCGAGCAAACCGCGCTCCGGCTGCAACTCCTGCGCCTCGCGCGCGGCGCCGTCATGCGTGCCCCCGACCTCCGCGCGCGCGCCGTGGCGTGGTGGACGGCCGAGGCGCGCGAGGGCGAGTGGGTGCGCGAGGACGAGGGTGTGCGCGAGCTTGCGCGCAAGCTCAACTCGGGCTTCGACGAAGGCGGCTCCGACGGCGAGGGCGCGGGTCCCCTGCGCGCGACCGCACGCCAGTCCGTCGCAGCGCTCAAAACCGGCTTTGCACCAAGCGAGTACTGGAGGGTGTCTCCGCCATAGAGCTATCGGAATACATTGCCTGTAATTTATACTGTACCCCGCATAGTCACCCGTAATTTTCTTGGAGAACAAACGGAGAAATAATAGCATAAAACGAGCCCTATTAAGTAGAACGTGCAGGCGCGCTGGGGGCCCACATCTCCTCTACAAAGCATCCAAGTGAAAATGGACTATGTAGAACAAAAAAAAAACATAGAATATATAAGTAACTAACTAACAAACGCGCCACGCATTAGACGAAAAATGAGATACGCAGCACAGAAGATGCTGCCGTCGTTTTGGGACTAGTAATCGTAACCCTCGACCTTGAAGGTTTTGCCATACTGCAAGTAGCTGTCCATAATTTTGAGAATCGGTTCCGGGAGACCCATACTGAGCAGCGTATACGAGATCTTGGCGTGTCCGTGCACCTGCCCCAGCTTGAAGAAACACTTGGCAATTTGCGTCGGGTACTGTATGTGCATCCACTTTTGAGCACCCGAGGGCTGCGATAATGAAACCGAAAAAACGCACCGTCATCTCAGTGTACTCCGCATACTGGTACGCCGCGACGCGGATCGCGGTCTGGATACACCGCTGGATGTCGCCCTCGTCGGCGTACATCTCCATGAGCTTGTTCCACGGCTTGACAGAGTAGCGCGGCGTGTCGAGACAGCGCTGGTACGCCTCCTTCGCCTCCTCCTTGTGATGCAGCCGCATCCCCAAGTCGCCCAAGATCTCCCACTCGAGCCCCGTCTTGCGGTACGCGACATGCTGCGTCTTAAAGTGTGCAACCTCGGCGCGGAAGATCGTCCACACCCGCAGGTCCTAGATGGCATCGTATCAGTTTATGGACTCGAAAGAGGAAAGTCAACACACCTCATAGAGCACCATGAACAGGTTGTCGAGCCACCGCTCACACAACCGCTTGTTGCTGAACGAGAACGGTTCCTGCTGCGTCGGCGAGGGCGGCTCTTTCTTCGGAGGCGCGTCATGGTCAATCTCCTGCCCCTCGTCCTCCGTGGCAGCCTGCACCGGCCGCTCCAACGCATCCACCGCCGCCGCCTTCACAGCCGCCTCGCCGTCCTTCTCCTCCTTGCCCTCGTCACGGTCCGACTCCGTCGAGATCCGGATCGTCGGAATCCCGTTCTCGCTCGCATTCGCGTTCCCATTCCCATTCCCATTCAGCTCCCCAACCGGCGTCACAGGACTCGTCACCGCGCTCCCCCCGGGGCTGCGCATCCCGCGCGTCGACGCGTCGTCGCCGTCGCCGTCCGCGAGCGTCGTCTCCCCGCCCCCGACAGACACATCCGACTCGGTGCGCGCGTGGCTCGCAATGTCGCCCTGCGCCTTCTGCATGCGGTACTCCTCCTCCATGACGAACACGGCGCTCCGCGTCTTGAGCAGCTCGTCCCAGCCGATCTGCGCGACGAGCCGTGTGAGGAGGGCGTAGGCGCGCGCCCAGGTGCCGCGCAGCCCCGGGGCGGGGAGGCGTTGGAGGGCGGGGTCGGCCTGAAGGTGTGTTCGTTAGTCGTTCGTTGTGAACAAGTGGAAAGGCAAAAACACAACGTACCTCATCATCCTCCGTCTTGACGCGGTCCGGCAGGATCTCGCCTATCGAGCGATGAAACGGCAGGTGAACCCGCGCGGGTGTAAGCTGCCGGTGCGCGTCGCGGCCATTGAACGTGAACATCGGGCACGAGTTGAGCGTGAGCAGCGCCTGGTGCAAATCAGCCTATGTAGTCGACAAAAATACAAAGCGAATGGACACCCACCGACTCGAACATGCGCAGCTCGACATACACCTCCGTGAGCTTCTCCCACGTCACGAACTCGCTCGGCGCAGCGTTGACCGCCTGCCGCGCGAGCTTCAGCGCCCAGTCCGAGCGGCCCTTATCTCGCAGGAAGTCGCACTGCGCGTGTAGGAGCGTGTAGGACGACGGCCCTGGCAAGGTGCGCAGCGCCGTCGACATGATCTGCAGCGCCTTTACCTCCTCGTCTGGTAGCGGTTCGTGAGGTCAGCCAAGGAAAATAGATGGGAATAGAGGGAGGAACGCACGCATCCCGAGGTACGCGCGCGCGAGGAGGGACGAGACCTCGGGCTCGCGCACGACGAGCTTCTCGAACAGGTTCGCGGCCTGCTGGTAGCGCCCTGAGGTCCCGAAGTACTTGAGCAGCCCGGCGGTGAGGTGGTTCGTCGCCACCGACGCCACCTGGATTTCGGGATCTGAGCCGACCTGCCAGCCTGCCCCAGAGTTAGCTATGCATGGGCGGATTGCATGGAGGGAGGGTACCCTTGAGGAACAGCGCCTCTGCCGCGGCGAGGAAGCGCAGCTCGCCCTCGGGCGACGTGATGGGGTCGAGTTTGCGGTATGCGTCGAGGGCGTGCGTGGGGTCGTCGGAGTAGAGGATCGCACGCAGGAGGGCGGAGACATACGTCTCCTGCCACATTTCTGCGGTGGCTTCGTGTCTGCTTCAAATGAGTCCTCGAACAACTTTGACAACAATTTGCAGCACGCACCGCTCGCCCCGCAAATCCACCACATACGCCACGACGCCTCCGGGTATCTTGACGTCGACGCGGAAGTCGACGCGCGAAAAGGCGTTGAAGCAGCAGTAGCACCCGTTGCGCACCTTCCACACCGGGGTGTTGGAGAACCACGTGTTGGAGCCCTCGATGGCGTAGGTGAGGGAGTTGATGTATGCGGCGAGGGACGCAGAGGAGGAGGCGTCGACGCCAGAGACGAAGTGGTACGAGCCGATGTCGCGCTGCCCCGCCTTTCCGGTGCTCTTCACGACATGGCACAAGTCCGGTGGCCCGAGCTCCCTGAACGTGGCTGCGCGGCGTTAGCTTGCATCGTGTGTATTGCGGGTAAGCTCACATAAACTCTCTGTACGAGCGGTGAGTGACTCTCCGAGGTCGACCTGCAGAGTGATCAGACGCGCGCCGCGATCGAGCACTTGGCTCTACCTCAAAAAGTTCGGCGATGTCCTTGAATGTAGCGGTCGCGTCTGCCATGGGCAGAGCCTTCAACGGGGTTTAGAGTGAAATTGGGCGTCGAAAATAACGCGCAAGGACCTAGATAGACTGCCACAGCAATCGGCAAAATGCAATGTAGCCCGAGTGCAGTTACACGTACCTTCGAGATGTGGTTTGCTGAAGGATCTGAGCGAGCAATAGGGCGTCAGTAAATATTGGCGGTCCAGAGGCCGGGTCCAGAATAGACACGTTTCTCGCGTCACGAAACATATTGTGCCACTTAGATAGCGAACTATAGCTGACTGGCACCCTGCAGCGTCCCCGTCGTATGTCCAAGCGCCGCGTACGATAAAATAGGGACACCGCGAAGAATTGCAATGAAAGTCAAGATGCGCGTGGCGTACCTTCAACACCCACTACCAAGCCAATGCCAGTCCCAATCTACGTCCAGAAGTCCACTGTGCTGGAATCGGCGGAATATAAGCCTTGCGGGACGCGAGACCGCGAGCAAATGCACAATGAGGAAAGTGTAGCGGAGGAAGCAGCGGTCACAAACAAGCTCTGATGGCTAGTAAGTATTGAAACAAATATATTCCATCCTGTCTATGCGATACATTGGCAACACCGTAGAAGTCCGACTGTTGGGAGTCCGTATACAATTAGTTCATAAACTTCTACTCTATAGTGTCCGCAGGCATCGCGGTCAATTTCCAAATTTATGCCGAGTTGGATCGGCGGGGGCAGCTATGTGAGCTGCAAGATTTTGAGGATGTCCATCTAGAACAGCCACGGCCCAACGGCTACTGCGCAGGGTTAGCCTCGAGAAGGAGGGAGATGACGACGACGTACTACTTTTTGCGGTGGAGAACGTCTCCGGCGGCTGCAAGCAGCTCTGGTGTATCAAGTTCAGCGCCTTGACCGCGTCCTTCGCGTCGATAACGCAGGAGATGTTAATCTCGCTCGCGCCCTGGCTTATCATCTCGATGTTGACCTTGCCCTGCGCCAGCGTCGTGAACATGCGCCCCGCAATACCAATCATATTGCACATGTGCTTCCCCACCAGCGACAGAATCGCCATGTTGTGGTGCACCGAGACCTACATGCGCGAGTGAGCAAAGGAACTGGAAGGAAGGGAAGAGAATACGCACCGTCCCGCTCTTCTGCAGCTCCCTCAACAACCGCTCAAAGATCTTCTTATTCAGCGCGTCCTCAATCGCCATACTCACATGCACCTCGCTCGTACTGATCAGGTCCACGACGACCCCGAACCGGTCCAGCGTCCCAAAGATGCCCGCGAGGAACCCGTGCGACACGCTCTTGCGGTTCGAGTTGATGTTCAGCACGACGATGCGCTCCTTGATCGTCACCGCCGTCGGGTGCCGCGGGTGCTGCTTCGTCGCCGCCGACGCGCGCGCGGCCAGCAGCGCCAGCGTCAGCGGCGACGCCGGCTCCGGCACGCTCCCCACGTCGTCCTCCACCTGCGGCATGTCCGCCCCCGGGTCCGGGTGGATCACCGTCCCCCCGCCGCGCGGATTCTCGACGTTCTTGATGCGGATGGGGATCTTCCGCCGGATCGCCTGGAATTAATGAAATGAAATAGAGTGAGTAAGATGAAGATCATGACATGAGATGCGCACCTGCTCCATGGTGAATGGATGGACGACCTCACTGCCGTAATACGTGAGCTCTGCCGCCTCCGCGGGAGAGATGATCGAGATGAGGCGCGCCGTGGGCACTTTGCGCGGGTCGGCGGTGAATATCCCGTCGACCTCCTTCCAGATCTGCAGCTCCGCCGCCTCAAGGCCGACCGCGAGCAGCGCAGACAGCAGATCTGTGTACCCGCGACCAACTTGCTGCAATAAGGAGCCCGGTACAGGGCCGAAGAATCCTAGTACAGAGGTAAGCGACAACTGCGAAAGAAGAGAGCAAAACGCACCGGTAACGACAGGGACGCGGGCGCCGCACTGTTTCACGCGTTCACCAACGGCAAGCGAGAGCCTGTCGTAGAAGTCCTGGTCCAAAGCGCCGTCGTCGTCGTCGTCGACGTCCGGTACGATGTTCTCGAGCGAGACGT
Source organism: Mycena albidolilacea (assembly GCA_029282495.1). Classification (NCBI taxonomy): domain Eukaryota; kingdom Fungi; phylum Basidiomycota; class Agaricomycetes; order Agaricales; family Mycenaceae; genus Mycena; species Mycena albidolilacea. Next base: position 610,164 of record JARIHO010000048.1, on the reverse strand, counting down.
ACTCGGCCTCTATGCCCTGGTCCCGAAGGACAGCAGTCATGATTTTACACGCGAGGCGCTCCCCGAGACCGACGATGGTGTCCTTCGAGCGCGGAGAGATTTCATTAATGACCTGCAACCCACAAACATGAGGAGCCGTTCATATGAATCAACACAATGCCACCACGCACCTGAGACGCATACAAGAAGCTCCTCAACCACTCGCAATCCCTCTCGATCTCCGCCTCGAGTTCTTGGAGTATGCCGGCATCCTGCACGGACGCCCTCGCCGCATTGAAGTGTTCTTGCCGAATAAGATCCACCGTCGCGTGGAACTCGGGCAGTTCGTCAGCATTCGACAGGGGGGACATTCCAGAAGCCCATGGGTACGCCTCCGGCCCCCGCGGGCTGCTCAGCGGCGGGCTCATCGACCCATCCTCCGTGCGCCCAAAGATCCCGTTCGACACGGGTGTCGTATACCCCGAGCGGGCATTCGGCCGCTTCAGCGTCTCCGATGCTGCCCTCAGAAGCAGATTCGTCGTCCCCAGCGCCTTGGTGGAGCCTGACCGCGCTGAGCACACGATGGCAACTTTGTTGGAATCGATGTAGCCTCTGTAGGAGATGTCAGTCGCAGCTTCGGAGGACGCTGTAAGGTGCGCACGAGACGATATCCCTCGCAATATTAGCTGCGAATTTGCCGACGCTGGTTCCGCCAAACTTCTGTACCAGCCATCTGGAGGACGGATCGATACTGTTCTGATGCAAATTGGGTGGCGTGCTCGGTGGTGGGGATGAGGAAACAGAGGACGCCGGGGACGAGGAGCTACTAGAAGACGACAGAGACATTTGTGGAGAACTCTAGCAGCGCAGAGCTTATAACTGGATATGCATGAAAAGGAGTCAATTGACTCGATTCCAAAAGGCAAAAACGACCTGTCGCCCTGAAACACGTGGAATCGATCGGCTTTTCGGACGAAGCGGAGGTATTTCGGGATAGTTTGGGAATAGTGGGATTCTGGAACTGCTGTGAGGAAGATGTTGTGCTGTGAAGGGTGGAGCGGCCGAACTGTCCGGACGTGTGCAAGTATTTTTGAAACGATCTTGATTGAAGGGCAGCCGGGCCGATACCGTTCCGGGAATGTAATAAACGCAGCCCACATAAAATATTAGCGTTGGGGCCCGGTACCAGATTTGGCGATATAGGTCGCTGGAGGTGCATTGAAAAAGTGAGGACCGAGTGAGTTCGTCGGAAATATCAAGCCCGGAACTTGGTTCCATTCTCCTGCGTGCTGTTGGTACCAGTGCAGTCTGCGGTCCGTGCAGTTTAGCAGAAAAGACAGCAACGAATCAAGCAAAGGAGCCGAGGCTGGGTACTGGTAATCCTTCCTCATGGGCTTTTGGGCTGTGAATTGAGGGAAATGGAAAGTGCGTCGGAGATCCGGACGGCTCAGAATGAATTGCGCTGTGGAAATCGCAATGAAAAGACAGTACTTGCTGTGCTTATGTTCCGGCCTTGTCCAGCGATCGAGTCTTGAGAGAGAGGACGGATGGCTTTAGACCCGCCTATGGGGCTTGCGGGAAACACCAAGAGTAGCCAGGACCCCAGACGGAGCAGGCAAAGCCGTAAACGGGGCACTCGGAACCGAGTCGTAGTTCTTGCTGCCACCGCCGTTGTCCCGGACTCCCAAGGCAATTGAAAATTGAATGCGAATTATTGTCGTGAGAGCCCTGACGAGGATTAACTCCGTGCTGCATTTCAATCCGGCCTTGGGCTCACATTGACTGCAGATTGCAGCGTTACGCGTCGAGACCATGAATGGGTAAATCAGAATGCGCGTGTATCTCCTTTAGTAATTTTTGGTTTCTGTCAAGGAATCCGATGTTCTCACGTGTCCGTGTTGCTTGCTCTCTTCCTTCTTTGAGTCTTGTTACATTGAACATGGAGCCTTCAGAGTCTCATTGTTCGCTAGTACTTCGAACCCCGAACCAACCGCCGACACCCGCCGCAGGGTCGCGAATCCCCCCAGAACTGGCGAGCGAAATCGCTGCGCATAACGCTGATGACGGAGACTCCCTTCGCGCCATGGCCTTTGTTTCGAAAGCAATGCGATCCTTGGCCTTAGAACACCTTTTCACTGTCATCCATTTCGCCTGCCCGCAGGATTTGTCGGAATAGGAGAACATCCTTCTCCGGACGCCTAACCTTGAGAGCGTCGTCAAAAATGTCAAATTCTCCGATCTCAATCTGGGCTGGATAAAGGGCGGTTGGGAATTGCAGTCCCTTCAGGGACTGCACCATGCCGTTGTCCCACCCACACTTCCCAGTATGGCCAACGTCCTCATCGTTGAATGGGACACAGGCAATATTGATATCTCAATGGCTGTAGCACACACGGCACTGTTCCCAAATATGAAGGAACTGCATCTCAGGCGCATCTGTTTTCCTGATTTTGATGAACTCACCATGCTTCTCTCTGCTTGCGGAAAACCGCGAGCTCTTTCACTCGATCGTACCCGAGTGCTTCCACATGGGAATGGCCGACTTTGGGAACATCCCCCGGTCGATCTTACCGGGCCCGAGGAACAGGTCAGTACTAAACTAGACTAGCACAATCCAATGGGCGGGTTTTCTTAGCCTACTGTACCCCAGGCATCTCATCCACAAAGTCTCCAGCCCCCAAGCATTCGACAGCCTGTAAGTGGCTCTAGTTTCTGAACAACTTGTACACTAATATTATCCAGATGGAGCGCAGGACACAAGGTTCGCTGTCCAGACTGTACCTTAGCCACTGTGGATCACAATGTACCGTGTGTACCCCGTATTTACCACTCGAAAACCTGGTCTCACCTGGCCCAGAACTCATACTCGAAGAGATGTCAAAAAATTGGAGACATACATTTCCGAGTCCAACTCGCTGGCACAGTGTCTAGTGCTGGAACGAAATGTCAAGGAATTCAAGATCCCTTACTTTCACCGGGGGCAAACGCCGATGCACCTGGAAACCAGGTGCCTCTGAGGCATGTGCCCTGCAGGTGGGGAGGCAGGTAACAGAAAACCTACAATAGTTGTTTGTCAGACAAAGAATCAACAAAGGAGGGACAAAGAACAGGCAGAATTTGCCTGGGCAGTGAAATCCTGCCTGTCCTTTGTAGCACCTTTATCTCATCTTTGTCTATTCAATGGCCTTTGTGGGTTGTTTGTCTGCTGTATCACAGCCTGTGGGGCACATGCCTCAGAGGCACCTGGTTTCCAGGTGCATCGGCTTTTGCCCCCGGTGTTTGGGCTGACCCATCATCGACAAGGCAAGTGATTTGTCAGCAACGGCCTCTGGGTCGGCTAAACAGCGAGTAACCCGGCAAGAACCCCAACCAGGATAAACCCGATAGACACTAGTGGCGTGTGTGTTCCCCAAGCAGTCGAACCAGTTGTACGGCGTCCCCCCTAGGAGGCCATAGGTCATAGGTCGGGATGCGAGGCGGAACCCGGAACGAGTCCAAGAGGTTTGTGGTATCCACTCAGGTATACAACCCGGGGCGTGGATACAACCATTAGTACGATGTGGAGGAAGCGGGCAGGGTGGAGACAATGCCTATGTCAAGCCAAGGTAGAAGCCTGAGATTAGATGAGGTAGAATCTACTGTACATGGAGATTCTACCGTGCTTATATAGGCTTCTAATAAATTAAAGTGATCGCGGTCAATCACGATCAGTTCCTGTACCGCAGCGTTAAGGAGCGTTAATGCTGATACTCCTGGACTCCTCTGTGTTGGTTTCTGTGGCGTCGGAGGACTTAGAAGACCTGATGTTTGGGTTTCCTAGTCCTGAGTGTCATCATATCCAGTGGTTCAAACCCCGATCGGTTTGCAACCACTCATGTACTTTGTGTACGCTTCTGTGTCGGCCGTTGGTGTGTCCGTGGACTAGGATCCGTCTGTACAGGTTCCTAGTCCCTAACGTCTTCCGTATCTCGTGGCGCAGACTCCCCGAGTCTGTGGCTTTTAGAATCCGAGGTCGGGTTTCAACCGTGAGAAGGTCATGTGGTGGCGTCATGAGAGTCCCGTGCCGCTACGACACGTCTGTATCCATACGGACGCGTTGCGCGAAAAAGTAGAACCTGGGCAATTCATGACATCATTCAGCCTCTGCAGTCCATTATTGCTAACACCTTGCAGGCATTTCCCCTGCCTTTTCCACACTGCTAGAGTTTTGAATCGCCTTCACAGCTTCCTGGTTCGAGATGTGTTTGTGGAGATTCCCATACATTCAGTGAGACTATTTCTCTCATTTCGGAATTGATGTCAATCCACTGCTAGTTCACGGAGCGTTTGGAGTGTTGGCCTTTGGGATAGGCACATCTGAAGTCGAGCACGTACTGGCAACACGAACCCTTCTCCAATGCAAGTCCAAGAACATGTGAATCATTATTGATGGAATCCTGGCCCCTGGGATCACTGCCAAGGATCTCATTTTACACATCATAGGCGTCGTCGGCACAGCTGGGGCCACTGGCTGTGCTATTGAATATGCAGGCTCGCTCATCCGACAACTCAGCATGCAAGCGCGGATGAGCATTTGCAACATGAGCATTGAGGCAGGGGTGCATGCTGGTTTGATCACTCCGGACAATATTACTTTTCAATATCTCCGAAATCAACCTTTCCCCCCCAAGAACCGGGCCTGGGACATGGCAGTGAATTATTGGAGGACGCTTCAGAGTGACGAGAGTTCGTTCGCAGATATTGAAGTCACCATTTCTGCCAACAACATTCTTCCGACAATCACGTGGGGGACGTCTCTGCAGGATGTGGTCGTGGTCACTGGTTGTATTCCTGATCCATCTATAATTTTGGACAGCGGTCTCAGAGCTTCCGCTGAGCACAGTCTCGAATATATGGGCCTGACACCAGGCACACGTATGAAGGATATCACAGTTGATAATGTTTTCATCGGCTCCTGCACTAACAGATGCCACGAAGACCTTCTTTCCACTCTGTCCGAACCGCCATTAAACACCTTCCAATTTGGGACGACCACAGCCACCCTGCCAGCGGCTCATTTGGCGGAACTTGAACTTGAAGCCGTGGTGAGCTGCATGCCAAACAACCCACAAACAACCGTCCTCCTTCCTCTTCCTCTCCCACGACCGCACCAATGTCTTTCCTTTGCGATACCCCGCCCAACGCGATGCCTCTCTTCACGAACCACCACGCCATGATGATCAATGCCCGCCACACTCTCTGTCCGGAGCTGCTTTGCACCCACTTTCTGCCCGCTCCTCGTCTATGCCAGTATGGGCCCAACGAAGGCAAATACTACGTCGCTGTAAGTTCTATCGTGTTTCTTTTTGTCTCGCGCTTTTCTTCCTCTCGCCCTTTGCTAAAATTATCTATCCAGTGTTTCAATAAAGCTCATGGAGCCCGCTACAAGTTCTGGGATCTCGGTGTGCACCCTCGCAACGCTGCCCAGCAGAACAACGCTCCGCCTCCGACTCCGCTCTCCTCTACTCAGACAGCCACCGCGAAACCCCCGCCCCGCCTGAGTGTCAAATGTATCTCTTGTACACGTCTAGAAAACGCCCAGTGCGCGATGCGCCGCTGCAAGGTCTGCTGTCGCAGCCTTGCGACCTCGCGTTGCAGGATTCATGAGACCCGCCCACCCGCTCTCTCTACCAGCACCCACGAAATCCTCGACGCTGGTCTTGCTGAAGCCGCTGCCGCCTTCCCAGCCCCGCCCTGCCGCCAGCACAAGTTTCTGGATGCTGAAGCCGCCGCTGCCTTCCCAGCCCTGCGCCGCCGCCAGCACGAACTGCCACACCAACGTCTCGCCCGACAGCAGGAGGCAGTGGCGCGCCTGGCTGTGCTGACACCGCTGCCGCCGTCGCCGACGCTGTTGCAGGAAGAACGCGACAAAGTGCTCGCCCTACGTCTTGCTGTTGGGACCTCACCTCCACCCTCCATCACGGCACCGCACACGCGCCGCATCTCACTTGTATCCTGGGTTCTTTGTGGCGAGGCCAGCACGACTGTCGTCCAGGACGTTGCTGGCTGGGCGCTGACGTGGCCGACCATCCACCTCACCAACCTTACCCCCTTCCTCCTTTCCCCCGTCCACTCCCGTCTGGATGCGTATTACGACCTCTTCAATTTCCACATCGGCCAGTGGGTCGCCATCCTGCAGGCCTATGCCTTCGATGTTGTCACTGATGAACCGGTGCTTCTCCGCCGTGTGGGCACGGTCGCCGACGACGAGGACGAGGTCATTGCGTCCTTTGCGCGCTTCATCAACCGCAACCTCTACCCTGTGCAACTCCCCGCCGCTGCCAGCCACAAGCGTTAGCGTGTGACGACGCCGAAAAGCAGGCAACTCGACAAGAGACGCAAGTATGAGCCCGAGCCCGCTGGCTCCTCCTCCGATGAGCTCGAGGTCAGCAAGGTGACCCAGATCGTGAAGATGGAGCCCATGACGCCGCCCACATTCTGTCGCCATCCCGCACCCGCTGGCGCGCCATTCACGGCCACCATCGCGTCCACCTCGCGCCGCCTGTTCAGCTCCTCGCTGCCCCCCGTGGCGTCCAGCTCGCGTCTCTCCACGTCGTCGTCGTTCGAGGCACGCTGTGCATCATCGTCCTCTCCCTTCCCTTCTACTCCTTCCCTGGGTTTCAGCTATTCCTCGGCCTCCTCATCGTCGCTGGCCTCCGCCGGGTCATCGTCCCGCAATCCCATTCAGTATTTTGACGAGAAGGATGAGAACAGCTGTGAATTCTTTTAGCACATTTGTATCATACTTCAGTATTTCTGTATCCACCTTTGTGTACTCTTGTGTCGTACCTCGATTTGTAGCTGCCTGTAGATGCGAGAATCCAATGCAATATCTTTTCCATATTACCACGAGAGAGAATCAGAGACAAGTAGTAGCAACGGCGGCGTTTATTGAGGCGGCGTGGATTGGATTGATGCGGTCAATCTCTTCTGCTCTTTCCACCTCGCCCGCCCGCCCCGCCTGCTCGCGACAACAGTGCTTCACACTATGGAGGCCTTCTTAACCTCCTTCCAACTCCAGCTGACCACCTCTGGGTCTCTCTCGGCATCTGGCTCCCCCACAGCATCACCGACTTTGTCCGACACTACCGATGCTTCAAGTTCATCCAACTCTTGCTCATTTTCTACTGCTCCTCTGTTCTGCGACAGCCCCATCGCTGGATCCTTCGGCGCCGACTCTGCTAATGGGAAATTCAACCTCAGCTGGGACACTGAGACAGATTTCAAAACCTGGCTTACCAATGAGCAACGCCGCAATACCATTGAACTACAGCTGGTGCACACCGTCACCGGCCTCCCTCAATTCTCATGTAAACACTGCTTTGTTTGCTCACGACACGGCACTGGTGGGGTGAAAGTCATTGAGAAAAAGCTGCCGGAGCGCGCGCGCAAGATCCCCAGCAAATTAACCAGCTGCCAGTGCTCCCTTGTCGTCAAACAGTACCCTAACACAACAAAACTACTTGGGAAGTATCATGACGAGCACAACCACCCACTAAATGCCACCAACCTGCCCTTCACGTGGATCCAAAAGGAGACGAGGGAGTTCATCGCCGGGCGTCTGCACGACCGAATGTCAGCGGACGCAGTGGTATGTACACCCGTTAATCAATTGTTCTGGAATACGGCTAACAGTGTGCTGAAGCTAGATCTTGTCCACAGTGGCGCGTACAAGGACCACGAGCAGTTCAACGACGCCTCAGACGACGACAACGGCGACGACTCGGCTGGTCGCATGCCTCTCCGGACCCAGCTCATCCAGCTTCGGGACATACGTCAAATTGAAAAGGCTATCAAAGCGGAGGATGTCCAGCTGCACCTGGACGATGGCCTGTTGTGTGGCACTTGGGCGAAACGGTTGGATGAGCGTGGCCACCTGCTCGAATTCAAATCCAAGGCCGACCCCCCTCCTGCACTCTCGAACCTCGCCGGCGATGTCTTCATGCTAATGTTTCAGACTGGCTGGCAATGCTGCATGTTCCGCAAGTTCGGGAACAGGATTCTTTGCATTGACGCTACCCACAACACGACGATGTATGAGAATATGCAACTAACCACCCTGGTCATGCGCGACAACCATGCGCACGGGATCCCAATCGTATGGATGCTCGCTTCGAACGGTCGCCATGAAACTATCCTCTACTTCCTCCGTCTCAATCACTTGCGATCCCCCGGTGTCAACCCTCGGTACATCATGTCCGACTTTGACTGGGCACAGATCAACGCATGCAAGATCGCCTCGGTCGACTGGAAGCACATCAATAATGAACGGACCTCCTTCATCCTTCTCTACTGGTGGCACGTACTGCACGCATGGCAGCAGCACTTCCACATCCCGCAATCACCCGAGCTCTGGGAACTTCTCAAGAAGTGGATCCGTATGGAGAACCGGGAGGACTTCGAAGCGGCTTGGGATCAGATCAAGCAGACGGCGCCGGATACATTCATCGAATACCTCAAGGAGACCTAGATGAAGGACGAGGTGGTTGCAATGTGGTCCACAGTCTACCGCGGCTCGCGCAGCATTTTCGAGATGTGCGACACGAACATGCTTGTTGAAGCGTATGTGATTTACTTTACGCCCTCGGTTTGCTAACCCGCACCTAGGTGGCATCACGTCCTCAAGTGGAAATTCCTGCTCGGCAAACGGAACCGCCGCATTGACCATCTCGTTCACACCCTTGTGGAGCGGGTGGTCCCATACTATGCCTTGAAACAGCAACGCCAAGACCTCAACTTCGAAGGCCCTGATATCGAAATCAAGAAGCGGATAGATATACACAAGCGTGCGGAGAAGTACACCCAAGATCAGATCCAGCATGTAGAAGACTCAAGATACCTTGTCGTCTCGCAGTCGCAGCCCTCAAGAAAGTACGACGTCGACGTTGATGCATACAGCTGCAATTGCCTCGACTTCCCCCTCGTCTCCTTCTGCAAACATATGGCTGCCGTCCAGTGTATCTTTGAGCAAGTCTTCGACGAACCTCGGCCCTCAGCATCCCTCCCCACATCTCCGCCTTCCCCGACACTGCCTACATCTGATCCAACAGAACACACCCCCACATTACTATCTGCACCTCTGCCATCCCAACGTTCTGTGCTTACGGAACTGGCGATTTTGATGGACATTGCCTCTGCTCAGCTCCGGAAAGCCGGCCGCAAGGAGCTCACGTCCGTCACCAATCTCCAAGTAGCACTGGAAGCCTTGCTCCTGGAGACGGACAACAGCGGTGTCCTTCCATCGTCCACCCACGTCCCGCGATTATCCGACTGGAAGGCAACGAAGGAGGCAATGATGCCCAACAGGAAGACTGGGAGCAAGCCACGCAATTCGGCCATTGACAGGTCATATGGCACTGGCGCAAGCAGCGGGAGCAAGACGAAGTCGGGTGACGTGGCTGCAAAGGATAAGTCGCGCAAACTCAGGTACGTATTTGCTGTCACTTCTATGTCTGACTGACTTCAATATTAGCCCGCCGTCCCCTCCCCGTATTGTGGTGCCACCTTGTACGGCACCCACAACATCGCGCCCTGCACACTTGCCGGTGCACCCATTCGCTGCGACCCAGCCTTCCCGGACAACATCGCGCGCGCCGCCATCAAGCTCACAAACTACCAACCCTACCTTCCGGAGCTTCCAGTTTGTATCATACGTGCCACCAAAATACAATTAGATATTAAATGTATAGAGATGTAATAATCCACGTTGTTTTGTACCTTCTTGCATGTAATATAGGTCATTTGCGGTATTGCTTGACTTAGAGATTTCTGGGCTTCATTTGAAACTCCGCCGAGTGAGCCGTCGGCAGGGTGGCGGTGCTTGTCCCAAATTGGAAGGTGTTTAATGGCGGTTCGGACGCAACTCCTTCTTTCCGCTGCTCAGGTCATTCTTGCAGCTGGCAGTGATGCTCGTGTCCCTAGGAACGTGCATGCCATGGTTGTTCCAGGCTGTACTCTCGTAAAGCGCCAATGTGAGGAGGGTTCAAATGTCATTTTCAAGCGGGCCGGCTTTTTATGGCACGAGGCTGGTTGCTCAATGTGTGTTGGGCTCAATTCCGACTCCCTTGGGGCGGGCAAGCATTACGCCAGCATCAGTAATTGTAACTTCGAAGGCTGGCAAGGGGCGGGTGGACGTACTCATCTAGT